>CABFWB010007605.1:0-14986 GCA_902151455.1 Timema bartmani
TGAGCCTCTGATTGCTGCACTGCAAAGAAATATTAATAAACAGATACACCTAACCAACAGCTATATTACAAAATACACAACCATTGAATGTTCACCAGAAGAAAATCTCCATCACCAGTCTCTGATGTGTGAACCTATCAGACCGCAGGACACCCTGGTACCACAAGCATCCACAAGGTGTAGACATTTGGAAGAGAGACTGTTAGTATCTAAGGAGGGAGGCATATAGTATTGGTATAAGGGATTTTCAAGAGAATTTCCCAGTATTTAAGAAAAAGAAAAAAAAGAGGGGGCAGTAAGAGAGAGAGAGAGAAAAGGCATTTTAAGGCTCTCATTTGTACAATAAGCACTAACCAACAAAATAGGCATTTATAGGCACTATAAAATTATTACATTATCTTCGCAATCATCTAAAATGAACTTATAGCCCAAAATCCGCCCCCTGCTTATCATCTTGGAAAAAGTATGTAAACTGACCTGAATTGGAAAATTGACAAAACATATTTGCGAGAGAGATTATTATTATTATGAAAAAACCTTTAACCATACAATAGTGGAAGTTTAAGAAACCAGGAAAGTTAAATTATTGAAGTGAAAATTGAGTGATGAAAGCCCATCTTGGGGAAAAAGGAAACAATGTGTGAAGAATCCAATACACATCTTCTTACTTTCTTTAGGCCTTTATAAAAGTAATCACACACATTGAAACACAAAGTTTTTACATTTCAATATTGTTGCCTTTATTGAAAACAGAATAAAAATACTAGACTAATACATTTTGAATTTGAATAAACTGTTTTATAATACTGTGGTAAAGTAAGGTTGGGTTAAAATAACATTTATTAACCTTTTATCTTTAGAAATACAATCTATATATTTAAATGAAAAGTAAAAGTAAATTAAATGGATTTATAAATGAATAGTTAAAAATTTAAAAAATCAAAAATGAAAGTAAATTTTGAAAATTAAATAAGATAAAATTAAAGGAAAATAAAATCTACAGTATTATGTATCCAAGAGATAAACAGGTACAATCTATCCAATGTAGGAGTCTTGGTAACTGACAGCTACTACAAGATTGTTATTGCAAACATTGTTTGAAAGTCACATTAAAGTACCATATTGGCCCGAATATAATGTGATGTTTTTCTCCTAAAATGTCCTTCCGAAAACTGTATTTGTATAAATGTGCAGTCTAACATGTTTTAGCTGAAAAAATGGCAGATTCCTACATAGGTCTATTGTGTATCATGCTGGGAATGTACTGGCCAGCCACATGTTTCTATTAATAGACTCAAGAGCAAAACAAAGTAAAAGCAAGAGAATGTCACTGTATTGGCAGGCAGACAGGAAGCTCAAGATCAAAACAGAGAAGATATCAGTGTCGTTGAATGCATTCTCAATTAACATTTACTTTAAAAAAAGTTTTGTCAAGAGTTGTTAAGTTCTTACTTCTGTTACTGTCATAATGTCAGCTTGTATTATATTAGAGACTATTTATTTTTCATGTAGAACACCTCAATATGTTAAGATTGTATCATATTTGAGGCTGTACTAGATTTGTGCCAATAGGGTTTGAGAGAATCAATTTAAAAGTTTTAGCAAATGCTTCCAATAATACTTTCCTAAGGATAACTGTATAATAAATTGACTTTTTCATGAGTATTTTAAAGAACAAAAAATATTAATAAGACACTGTTTTTTGTTTTGCGGTTGTGTTACAAAAGATATTGTAGTGCATGAAATAATCAATTAAAAGTATTATATTCACATTTTTAATTTCTTATAAATGGCTGCCCAAAATTATAAAATAAATAAATGTTTTACATATAGCTAACTCTCAATTATCCGTGGTAATGGAGGGCAAGAATGCCGTGGATAACCCAAAACCAAGGATCATATATTGAGACCTGGTGGTAATCTTGACTTGGTTATCCATTTGTGAGCCAGCTCCCACTGCCTGAGTAGAGAACTGTTGTATTTGTAGGCCAGCTCCCACTGTCTGAGTTGAGAACTGTTGTATTTGTAGGCCAGCTCCCAATGTCTAAGTTGAGAACTGTTGTATTTGTAGGCCAGCTCCCACAGCCTGAGTAGAGAACTGTTGTATTTGTAGGCCAGCTCCCACTGTTTGAGTTGAGAACTGTTGTATTTGTAGGCCAGCTCCCACTGTCTTAGTAGAGAACTGTTGTATTTGTAGGCCAGCTCCCACTGCCTGAGTTGAGAACTGTTGTATTTGTAGGCCAGCTCCCACTGTCTTAGTAGAAAACTGTTGTATTTGTAGGCCAGCTCCCACTGTCTGAGTTGAGAACTGTTGTATTTGTAGGCTAGCTCCCACTGCCTGAGTAGAGAACTGTTTTATTTGTAGACCAGCTCCCACTGTCTGAGTTGAGAACTGTTGTATTTGCAGGCCAGCTCCCACAGCCTGAGTATAGAACTGTTGTATTTGTAGGCCAGCTCCCACTGTTTGAGTTGAGAACTGTTGTATTTGTAGGCCAGCTCCCACTGTCTTAAGAGAACTGTTGTATTTGTAGGCCAGCTCCCACTGTCTAAGTTGAGATCTATTTCACTGTTTTGTTTAGGTTTCATCTTCCCATAGGGCCTTCTTCACTTCATTATAACTTTTTTTTTTCATAGTCATTTACCCATTAGGTCTTATTGTCAAACAAAACACTGTTGAGTAATTTACTAATTGGATAAAATGCCAACGTTATCTTGAGTCAACTAAGCCAAATACATTTAAACTTGTTGTTGATAAGGAACAATTTTAACAGGCAATAAAATTATTATATTGGAAATTAGGTAAAGAATACAGCCAGAAGTGTATGCATTTACTTGGTCAGTAATATGTTGTCATCTCTTCTTTCAAAGAATGTAAACCTGAGAATAAACTAAACAATAATTCTATCAGTTGCTCTCTCTGGGTGTCAAACATGATCTTAAATGTTGAAAACAAATTTAAGGTGTTTGAAAACAAGGGGCATAGAAATATATTTGGTCCAAAATGGGATGAAGTTACTGTGGAGGAGGTTATGTCATAATGATGAGTTACATACCCTGTACTCATCACAATACATTGCTAGGATAATCAAGTCTTGTAGATTACTATAAGCAGGAGGACATGCAGCACGAATGGGAGAATCTAGAACCTTGTTCAGGTACTCACTGGCAAACCCAATGGGAATGCCCAGACGCAGATGGGAGGATAACATTAGAATGGACTTCAAAGAGAGTGTGTAATGAGGTGGACTGGACAGAGAAATTTCAAGTTCCTAATGTTAAGGTGGGGATGTAGGGAACACGGAAAAATCCCAGTGTTTTTGCAGTTTTTATAGTAAAACTTTTTTTTGCCAAAGTAAATATAATATTGCTCCAGTACAAACATAGAGTTTAATTTTTTTCACATGGTGATATGAACAGTTGTTGAATATTTGTCATGGTCATGCAGTATTATCTAACAAACGTTTTAAATAGAGATAAAAAAGTTGTCACTAAATTTCAGGACACCCTTGACAGATATTCAAGAAATGTTGAGGTCACCACTTAAGGAAAATTAATCTCTATGGTTGTATTGAAGACATATTTGATTTCTTTTGCCCAAAATACAAAAGGTAACTGTGAAAACACTTACCTACATCCCCATCTTTATTCAAAATATTAACAAGATATGTTGCTGAATAAAATATTATGATAGATTTTGTTATAATAGAAACACGATTCTTACAGAATAGTACACACATTTAGGAGAATTCAGACAATGGTTCTAGGTAAAATAAGAAAGAGTGTATTATTGTATGGCAGATAATGTATGATGATTGCAATGC
This sequence comes from Timema bartmani, assembly GCA_902151455.1. Lineage (NCBI taxonomy): Eukaryota > Metazoa > Arthropoda > Insecta > Phasmatodea > Timematidae > Timema > Timema bartmani. Next base: position 3,822 of record CABFWB010007605.1, read on the forward strand.
TTTGTTTTGAAAAATAAGAATGTTATAGTACACTTGTAAGCACTAACTTGTGGTCTAGAATTAGGCAGAAGGAGCCCAAATTTCAAGATGTGTACAATATTGCTGCACGCATCAAGTGCGTCCTGCTCAAGGACGTTTCCTTGCACCAGACTCTGGATGTAGAGCTGCTCCAGAAGTTGCTTTGAGAAGCTCTTCATCATCTGCAGGCCAATCTTGTGGCACATCGTGTGTTTGTCCACATTAGTCCAGTGAGATTGCAGTAAGATGGCCAGTCGCAGGTCTCTGAGAACAAAATTACAGGTTGTAATGTGTCTGATACTTTAGACTGTAGTAAGATGGCCAGTCGCAGGTCTCTGAGAACAAAATTACAGGTTGTTATGTGTCTGATACTTAAAACTCTAGTAGAATAGCCAGTCCCAGGTCTCTGAGAACAAAATTACAGGTTATCATGTGTCTGATATAAATATAAATGTTCTATCATATGAATGACCATTATAATATAAATACAATAACATCTCAGATAACTGAAACTAACAGTTTGCCCAAGATTGCTCAGTGATCACCTCAACAATAACTGTCAATAATTATTTTCAATGATGTATTTATGTATCATTTTGTTTTAGGTTTTCTTTATATTTAAACATCTCTTCAAAATGGTTCAAGTTGACCAACTCATACATTTTCTCTTAGCGAAACCACTAAGCAAGATCACCGATTGGAACTACACCAAGTGAAACTAAGAGGAACACAGCACACCTGTTCAGCCCTTCCACAGCAAGTAAAAAAAGCATACTTAAATGTAGGGTATTGTTGGAAGCCAAAACATATCCAACAAATTGTATACAAAATTTAGAATGTTCATAAATAAAATGTATAGTTTAATCTAGGTATTATTGGAAGTTAAAGGATGATGACCTAGCTTGCGATGAGATTCTTATGTTGAGAGAATACCCTTTGTTCTGTAGAGATGTGAGTTATATTCAGGGACAAAAGGCTTGTGCATGATACAAAGTCCAGCCAGGGACAATCTAACTGGAAAACAGTTCAATTGTGTTCACAACTTTATCAGAATATTGTAGCATGACCTAGAAATATTTAGATCAGAACTGACAATAAAGTACAAGAGTGTGGATAGGTAAATAAAATAGCTGTCTAGAGCAGTAGAGTTTTATTTGGAGGAAACCTTGGAAATATTTTGAAAAATCTCAAGGAACCCCTACCTGGCTAACATATAATAGATTCCACAGGGTTAAATTAAATAAAAACAAGTAAAAAATGGGTTGGTACTAAATAATAATTAAATCACACTTTTGAATAAAATACTATACAAGTATTTACTGGTTATTAATATTTAGCTTAATAATATAACTGTTAATAAAAAAATTAAAAACATTTTCAGTTTACATCTGGCTTACTGGTTATAAACAAACTTGGTGTAAATATTTTGCAATAGTTTCGTGTTGTTATAATTTTTTTTATAGACTCATTAACGAAAAAATAAGTTACATTTTATTGTTTTATTATTAATTCCCAACTGAAAATAATACCGGTTTCAATAGAATAACAATGATTCCTACTGTCACTTAATTTAATGTGAAACTTGGGATTGCTTTTTTGAACACAACAACTTAATTCGTGGTTGCATCTTTGATAGGCACACACGAAGTTCTTCTTCCACAGGCAACACTCTATTCCTCTGTTTGGTTTTTATAATCGTTAAACACGAAATTGTTTGCTCACACAAGTACAATGTTGAGAATTGTAGCAAAATGTTTGTAGATTTATGGGAGATGGCAAGAAACTCTGTTTACATTGATATCCAAAACATATCTAAAGACAGTTCATTAAATTTAATTTTTAGTTTGCTATCATACTTCAGTTCAGTCAATTGTAATTCTTCCTGCAGGCTGAGTAAATTTTCTAAACTGCTTGGAGAATCTGTGAAAGGGTTCCTGACAAAGAAGGAAAGTACTTGGCAACATTTTCAGCCAGTAATTCCATATGGCCGGAAATCAGGGGAGTAAAGGTTTCATGGTGGTTGTCATTTGTAATGCTCTGAAGATGAGAAAATAGGAGTAACCTTTCAAAATTACCCTTAGAAAGATGTTTTTTCCAAACACCAATTTTATTTTTGATTGCTACAAGTTTGTCTGTACACGTCAAAATATTTTCCTTGGGGCCTTGCATGTTGGTGTTCAACTTATTTAGGTGTTCATAAATATCTGCCAGGTATGATAGTTTCAGAAGCCACGATTTGTCCTCAAGATAGTTGGAAAAATAACTTTTATTATTTCCTTTGAAGAAAATCTGGAGCTGCTCTCATAGTTCGAATATGTGTGTCAACACTATTCCCCTTGAAGTCATGTGATGTGGTTACCCATGTTTTCACAAATTTTTGTAAACATGCGGGACTGCAGAGGATGCTGCTTAATAAAGTTAACTATGTTAACAGCTGTATTAAGAACATGTTTCAAATCTTCTCTGATCGTTTTAGAAACCAGAAATTCTCTATGAAGAAAGCAGTGGGTCGTTATAATGTCTGGATTATTTTATTTGACAAGAGTAACAAATCCCTTTATTGAGCCAATCATTGAGGGGGCGCAATCTGTGCATATTCCAATACGATCCCATGATAAACCCAGCGACTCTAAATAAGAAGACGTACATACAACCTGAACGGGTAGTAAGACGCTGTGCTAATAATAATAAATAAGAAGACGTCAGTTTGCGTACATCTTGCCCACAGCAATTAGTAGTAGTAGTAGTAGTAGTAGTAGTAGTTAAAAAACTTTAAAATAGTTAGTCAAACACTATCACATTAACAAAATATTAGTGTCATTAAGCAACAAATAAAGTAACAAATCATCGTTTTCACTTATTGAGATGAACAAATATTACGATCACAAGAGAAATGATCACAGACAAGTGACGTGAGAAAACAAACATAGCAGTGTGGGTCGCACACATGATCCGTCTTTAAGAAAATACACCCTAAATTTATCTTAAATAACTATCAAGCAAATATCAAACCAAGCTAAACTTTCAAAATGCTTCTTTGTTTTATTTATATGTCACGTTGAAACCTTAATATTTTAATTTGTTTATTAATTTACAAAAAAAAAGTGGCCAGTTGTACTATTTTTTCGCAAGCTTTTGTAAATTTTCGCGGAACCCTGGTTGGGAATCACTGGCCTAGAGAATAGCCTTTTTATCATCATCATCATCATCATCATCATCAAATTTTCCAGACTGTGGGGTCAGTTTATTAAAATGCCTCCATCTTTCTCTACCCTTCCACCATTCTTCATTGTTTAATTGCTTTCATTTGTCTCCTTTCACTTTCACACTTTCTGTTTTATCAGCTCCACCATCGTTTTCTTGGTTTTCCTTGAGGTCTTTCTCATACATTCTCCATCATTCTCTACTTTTCCATCCACATTACATCTCAGTCTTGCTTCCTCTACCTCTACTATCACAGCTATTCCCTGTACACTACTCTTTCCTGTATAACTTCATTCCTAATCCTGTTTCTCCTTGTGACAGCTAACATGCTCCTATCAAACTTTATTCCTGTGGCCTCAACTATCTTGGATACTTTACATTCTGTACCTTTCTCAGCTATATTACATATAACTTTATAACTTATTAACTTATCCTCTTACTTGTCATTACCATCACTTCTCATTTCACCATGCCAAATTTTATTCCACACTATTTCACTTCCTCATTCCATTCCTGTAGCTGTTCCTGTACTTCTTCTTCCTTCTTCCCTCACACCATCAGGTCATCAGCAAACATCTCGCCTTTCATTCTTTCTTCTCAGAGTTTCCTTGCCACTTTATTTATTACCATTGCAAATAGTATTGGGGAGAGGGCACTCTCCTGCCTCACTGCATCTGTTCCTTCTCCATCTCAACACAGCTCATGTTATCCTCCCTCATACATACTGTCAGAGCTGAGTGTTACAATATAGTAATGTATAAAGAATCCGCCGACTTGAGCTGGATGAGTGATAGGGTTTCCTAACATGAGAGAGTGTCACAGCCACATTATTCGAGTGTAGGTGTCGGCACTTGTCTTGAGATCTAGGGTAAAACGTTTTTATTAAATAGAGGTCAAGAAGGAGGTGCGCTCTCATCTCTGCACAGTCGGGTGGCGCTCTTGGGTCCATGGTTACATGCGTCCGTGAAGTATAATACATTAGGTTGACAACGTCTCTATGTTAGACTCACAGGTTCGAGTCTCAGTGATGGCCCTTGCCTTGTATTTCCTTATACGAGGACAAGACGGACTTGTGTGTGAACCGCTGTTGTACTAGTATCGGTTATGTGGTTAGGGCAGTATCTAGTTATGGCAAACGAAAAGAGTTTAAATATAACTCGACTACATGGATCCTACATCTCTGGTCTTTGGACTCTGTATTTTAAACCATCACATGTAATTTATGTAAAATAAACACCACCTTTACAAAGTCTGCCAATGTCTCCATCCTTCCACAAGCACCCGTCCTAAATCCCGGACACTTACATATGGGCTAGAAGACTCCCGGGCATTACATATGGTGACAGAAGCAACCCGGCCATTAAAATACTCTTCATTCCCTTTTCAACTCCTCTTACCACTCCAGCTTTCCAGACTTTCGTTCTATCCACACTATCATATTCCATCTCCACATACCTACATAAAACACAGTACCAAGTCCTTCCCAAATTTACACCTTTTTTCTATCAGCTATCATATAGCGAAGACCAAGTCTACTGTCTCTGTTCCCTAAATCCACGCTGTTCCTTTATCCACCTTCATTTCATTCTTATTCTCTTTTCCATAATCTTCTCATATATTTTTGTACACCGTTGTTCCCCTATAATTCATGCAGCACTTCCTGTCTTTCTAAAATTGGGTACTATCATTCCAATTTTCCAGTAAACTATTTTCCTTCAATTTCACTCTCAGCACACTGTATAACCAATGTATTCCTGCAGTTCTTATCATTTCCACAGTCAGTTTGTCCACACCGGATGTTTAACCTTTTTTCATCCTCTTTAATGCATACTCCGTCTCTTTCTATGTGGAACCCACTCCCTCCTCTTCTGCTAATACTTCATGATCCTCTGCTTCGATATATCATCAAGTTCCTTTTCTGCGTTGAACATATTTCAAAAAGTCCCCTCTTAAGTTCTTTTTCTGCTTCTTATATTTTAATCATTTTTTCTTCTTCATCCATCATTCTAACTTATTGTATTTTCTCTTTCCTCCGGATTCTTACCTGGCTATATAACACCTTCCTACTTCCTTCCACGTTCCGTTCCAGCATTTCCGTCCATGTTTGCATCTGATCCCTCCTGGCTTCCTGTATAACTTGCTTCACCCTTTTCTTCTTCATTCTTCATTCTTCATATTTCCTCAGTCCCATTCTTTAAACTCCTTCTGTTTCCTTCACCCTGTCGTTCCACCAAGGTGTTTCCTTCCACTTCCTTTTATCACTTGTCCTCCCACATACCTCGTCTGCATCTCCCACCAAACTTTTACTAAACATTTTCCATTCCACCTCTACACTTTGAACTTCATCCTTGGTCATAAAGCTTCTTGCCTTTCTTAAATACCGTTTCTCTTTCCTCCTCATTTCTAAGCCTACATATTCCTATCCTTCTTGATTGCTTTCCCACCTTCCTCCTAAAATCCTGTGCCAACATGTCTGCCACCAGAACCCTGTAGTCACTATCTAGAGACACACTTGGTTCCACCTTAACATTCATAATCTGCCTTTTTATTTCCTGTCCATAAGGAAGTCGTCTATTACATAACTTTGCTCCCCATTCCAACTGTAGCTAGTAATTGTATGGCTTTCTTCTTTTCTTCTTGTACCAACTGTTTGCCCCCTTCATCGAATTTCCTGCATACAGTTCCAGTAGCCTTTTACCGTTCTCATTTTTCTCTCTCCATCTGTCATGTTCTGACACTTCCTCAAAACATTCTTTCTCTTTTTCTCAACTTGGTAACTAAGGTTTCCCTTCATCCCTTGCCTTTAATTTCTTATTGTTACTCAAATATTTCCTTATCTGCCAAGGGGGATCCAACTTGCGGTGCATACACCTGCAGAAATTCCATTTGTTTCCCTTTGTCTATAAATATGATTTAAATAATTCAATCACTGAATAACTCCACCCCCACTTTCCACCCTATTCTTACTACCATTTCTCTTCAACATTTCCAATCCAGTGTAGGATGTATCCTTTCCTCAGCTACTGCACTCCACTTCCCCTTCACATCCCGTCTTTTCCCCTCTACCAGAAACTATACCAACATTCGGAGTACCTATTTGCAGCTTTATTTCCAGTCTGGCATTTCACTTTATTTTATCAGGTTCATTGCTGTGTTTCCGCCACCAGCTTATTAAGCCTGTTGTGGCTTCATCTGAATGTATATATATTATATAGGTCCTCTGGAAAACATGCCTTCCTTAACTGAGGATACAGGTGCTGACAATGACTTAGCTCATCATCACAAACGTTCAGTTGACCAAGCTGGAGCAAAATTATATAGCAAATGTCAAAATAATCAAACTCAAGAGTTCAGATTTTGATGGATGTCAACGTTTCATGATCTACTGAATCCCAAAAAGTGTGTTTTTTGAAATAATTCCAGTCTGTATCTCCGACTAGAGACGAAACTATTTTACCGATTGGGATAGAACTTGGGATATGGGGTTTTCATAATGTTTCTCTGAGTTTTTTTCCTTCAAATAATCCATCCAACCCTAAAATTAATGGTGCCGCAGTGTTTTTTTTTACTTAAGGATGGAAAGATAAAAAATAGATTATATCAATCTCGACTCGATCAAAATTTGTATATATGTATTGTTTGATATTAAAACAAGATGGAAGTTCTCATTTCTTCATGAAAATAACTTTGAGAATAAATTATACTTAAGGAAACTTCAAATTTTTATCGTATCTCTGCACCTCTTTGTTATATGAAATAACTTATAATTTCAAAATTTAAGGCATATTAGATATAAAAATCATTATTTGAAATATATTTTTATAAAACCAATAGTTTCCGAATTATAAGTGTTATTGAAAAAGGCGCCGTCAATTTACAATGAGCCAGGCTAATTGGAAAATAATGTTATATTTTCTTTCAACCTGATAATTTTTAAGCTTATTGCAATGAGCCCATACAGCTTTAGGCTATTAAGGAAATTCACCTTTGTTTGCTCAATCAGCCTAGTTGAGCCCAAGCTTGTTGTAATAAACTCAAGATAGTGAAGGCTTATTAAAAAGTCCACAGCAACGGTTCCCAAACTGTGGGACGTACAATTATTCCTGATGGTATGCCGTGAGAGGACAAACAAAACAAACAAATTAAAGTCGTAAAAAAATGGACTCATAAAATCTAATAATATATATATATATATATATATATATATATTAAGATCTTTAAATTTGGAAATTGCTGTAATGTTCAGTGGGTGTGATGTTCCTCTTTTTTTAACAGTGTATATTATTTTGTGTATGCTCTTTGTTAGAATGTGCAACAACTTCTATTATCTCATTTCAAATATCTTAGAGTTTTAAGTAAATATCTCTTTTTTATTTATAGTAGTGAGAAAATCTATGCTGTGCACACTCCTCACCCTTTTTAAGAAACGAATTAGCTCTTTTATAAAAAAAAAATCTATACATTTGTTTGTGGATATAACTTAGAAAAATAATGATCATGCTAGAAAATTAAGAAGCTTAGCTCCGTCGATAGTGCGTCCACCTACGAAGCTAAGGGTCTCGGTCTCGATTCCTGGCATGGCTGAGAAATTTATCACTGTTGGAATTTGGGGTTACCCTTTCACAATGATGAATTGACAGCGAGGGGATGGATTTTGTGTCTGTCCTAGATTTAAGATGAGTAGAAAGTACAAAGGTGTAAAGCCTGAACAAGTAGTAAGACACACAGTGCAAGGAAAAAGTTAGCACCAACAACCTACAATGACATCACATAACATAATTTGCGAGCCACTACTGTATTAACTAGGTTCAGGTTACAGACGTGTCCAGATGAACACTAACATTTTGTGCATTTGTGCACAGAATGTCTTCACCAATATTTCACCTCCCTCTTTCCCGTTCCACAATCATAATCTCTTTTTATGTCCTTTCTCGTCAAATTTCTTTTCGAATGTATTTTTCCCCCCTTTTTCAGACATAATGAATTAGTTTTATAACAACAATCAAAACATAGTTTGTAGGTTCCAAGTTCCATTCCTGTGTCAAGATGTCATTTTTTTAAATTTAAATAATATGTAGACGAGGCTATAACCGTAACTAACAAATACTCATCATGTAGAGCTAATGCTTTAAATATTTAACACCTTCCCCCTTTTTCCCTCTATTAGTTCAACATATCTGTATTCAGCACACTTAGTGTAATTAATATTTATATATTTATTAATTATACTAGTGGGCCGATGATGAGCAATATCTAAAATAGAGGAAATGTACCCACATTTTTGTGGAGGGACAAAGGGAAATCATTTAGAAAGATGTACCCTTTGTTTACCCATTCGGGATTTGAGTCGTGACCACCATGCAGCATTAAAATAAACTAAATGAGCTTAGTGTTTAAATCAAATTAAGGTTAACTTTAAAAACTAACAGACGGTTTAGTTCGATCCCTGACTTACAGTTCTCATTCATAATAGCCACCCGCCCCCTCCCCTACCCAAAACTTGGTGATGATGATGATGATATTAAAGTGACCTAATTAATATTTAGTTTGAGCCTCCTGCGATAGTGCTGATAAGATTTATTCTCAGATATAGTAGTGGACATTAATTTTAAGTTTTGAAAAATATATTTTAGTGGTGAGGTTTAACATTTCAGACAATAATACCAGTCTATTTTATTTGAACATACCTGGATAGTTTACTTGGTTTCAGGAAATTATTTAAGTAGTTTCTACTTTCTTGTTCTTTCAGGGCATCAAATATTTCTTCAGTCAGGCTTTCTTCAAAAGTAACCATATGATTCAAGATGGTCGTCAGCAGCAACTAAACAAATGTCAAATAATAATTTATTTTTCTTTATTTGGACGGTAATAAAGGAAATATGGATAGCAATATATGAAAGGAACACAAACAATATGGGTTTTACAGTTAAAAGAAGAACATAGTTCACTGCCACTGCCTCTTGAAGTAGATTGATATCTACGCCACAATCCCCGACCTAGGTCTCATTCTATTGAAACTCATCAAGACGGAGTGCAAATAGTTGAAACATGGCACTCTTCGTCCTCTAAACTCCTCGTACTCCTGTCTGACACTGTGGAGTTCCTCACTCTAAGCCATCCCTGCTTAATGTTGAACCCAGCCTGGCGACCCAGTGAATGAAACACACATGTTGAACTTGGAATAATGGTTTATTTTCCTTGAACAACGATATTGACCCTGTTGCATTGCAAGCGAGCAGTATCACAAGTGTGTACCGCACTGCGCCAGACAACTGCGCGGAATATAAAGAGGAGGAGGGGGGAGGGATTGTCACGTCATCGGCACACACTACCCCTCCTCTCTCTCTCTCTCTCTTTCTCCAGAGAGCGAGTTTACAAGACACAATAATTTAACACAAAACGTACATAAACAACAGCTTAATCCTATAACTTTAAGAGAGCGCATTCCATCTGGATGCACTTACCTAGACACCAATAACATGAAATAAATTGACAATAATAGATTTATGACGATTTAGCCATGAAAACACTCAGTGTAAAATAAAGAATGGTAAAAGTTCACAGTTTTGTTTTGTGGACACATTATGTGAAGTATAGAACGAAACACCACCTTGTTCAAACACCACCGTCCGGCAGTACATCGCCACTTTTGTGCGCATTGACGGCCTGACCTTTCTTACACACTTGGCATGAAGCTAGTTCACACGTTTGATCTAATCTTTAAGATGCACTAGAGACACAGATAATTAATTACAAAAAAATAGAATATAATTAGCACAAAGTGCACAATATGTATATATATTGTTATTTATATATTTTTCCCCCAGATAAGGTATTAACCTAATAGCTTAGTGTACATCAATTTCAGGAGCACACGGTCAACACAAGAAAAATTAAATGCCTCATGACTAACTAAACCAAAGACCAAAGTTACTGTACAACCAAAAGGAAGGCAATAAAAACTCATACATTTATATGATACATACTTCAACAATATCAAAGTGCTAGATATCGTTGGTTCAATCCTCATCTATCCATTCTATTTTATATCTATAACCTTGTTAATTTCTTATCTCTACAGAAATTTACCGTTTATTCTGCTAGTACATTTTCTAAAAATCTGCTTTACAACAAAATAAGTGCATTCAGAATAGTATAACCGAACATCTTAACGTTCACTGATGTTTACGAACCTATTTAAGGATATTTTCCCCCTATTTTTACAATATAATAAACACACTCAAAACATTATAAATGAATGAGGGGACGTTCCCTCGTGTATATGAATTAGATTAAGTATCTTGTTAACTTAATTTAGAAAAGAATAAACATACTAAAAAAAATTATAAACGAATGTGATGACGTGTTTACAAATACAAGAAAGGACCAGTCCTGCCCCATCTATCTGCTGTGAAAATAAACCTTGCCGGCAAGGGAATATGTGACACCGGGAACTCATCTTTCTTACATGAAAATGATGTCAAGAGCTAGCGAGAGAAAAGAAAGAGAGACATCGACTACCAAACCTCCACGCACGGTCAAGCCGACTCTACGCAGAGCCGCTAAGCTACTGTGGAAACTCCTCAGCGGAGACCAAATAAAGTGTAGCATGTCACCTAAATCAAAATGACATCTACAAACTGTAATCCGCACAAAATGCTAAACTACAATAAGGGAATCAGAAGAAGACAATTAAAACTGATGTATTCTGCAATAATATCATTTGGATTCTACTTACATTATGTGGATGTTCCCGGATATGATCACCATGCTTTCACCAATTGTTCTGCTAGCATGGCAGAAGCAAAGGCGTGGCAGTTTCAACACATGTCTAACCTCTTGACCTCAACGGCCGTTAGTTCGTTATCGCGAAGCCGTGAGCGACGACCACTACGCCCCTAGCGGACTTCCTTGGCAACTCTTTCTCCACCGTTTCAACCCCC
>CABFWB010007606.1:0-23612 GCA_902151455.1 Timema bartmani
TCAATGTTATGGTATTGAAATAGTTCAATTTTCCATATAATTCATTTGAGAGTAGGTGGTATTCTTGAAAAACGATGATGGCCAAGGGCTGAGGCCCGTCGCTTCGAATCATTCCAATGAGCCAATCAATAATATCTTTAAATCTGTTGCTTTTATCGTTATCATCAACAGAAATATTTAATTTAGTTTCTATTTTGCAAATAAAGTAAATCATTAAAATAATTACTAACATTTTCATTGTAAGCCTCAAATTTTTACAATATAACTATAAATTAATAATGGGTGCTTGTTTGATTAATTTGATAAAATAATAAATAATAATATTAAACAAATTTAATTGTATTTGAACCTATTAATTATCCAGTAGTGTGCCATTATATTTATTATTTTTAGTTAAATAAATAATAAAGATGTAGATTCCTTTCACTAACTAAATTCATAATAGTGTCAGAAAATTTCATTTAATCTTTCCACCGCTTTGATTATTTCTTATCTCTATAATATAATAAGTGAAACAAAACCTTTTTTAAACTAAATTTAAGTTGATCTTTTGACTATTTTAACGTGATATTCGCAAAACGTTAAACCTGTCATGTTTGGCGGTATTTCTTTTTTGTGGTCAAAAGTTAATTATAAATAAAGGCTTTCAATAATTTTCCTTTACAAATGTTGAAATCATTAATACCAGTTTACGGCTCCTTTGTCCAGTTAAAATAAAATATTCTTTTACATAATTACATAACATAACTCCTTACTGGATATGTTTGTTCATTTTTATAAATAATTAAGGAAGATTTATTTCTAAATTAAGTTTTTCGCTAATATTTGACACGGAAAAGAGTATGTTTATGTTCTTGGAGTTCCAAGGTTGTTTTCATCCTTAAAACGTATTACATATTTATTCAAAGATCCAGGATTTTTTTTAATCCTCTAGTAAATCTAAAACTTCAATTTTAAAAGTCAATTTTACTTCCCACGTATTTTTTTCACTTATTTATCAGCAGAACACTCACTATCATAAATGTTTTAAATAACTTTTTTCACAAAGTATTATTTAGAAGCTCATTGTAGTAATACATTATATATATATCTTTTTGATGATAGCTGATACTATTTCATGGAATTTCAATACATCTATACATTTTTACAGTTATAAAAAAATGTTTTTCAACACAATCATTGCAAAATAACATTCTAACAGGACTCCTTCACATAGACTGAAATGTCACAGACAATTCCGTTTATTCTTTCGTTTTGTTTCACGACCTATTTATTTGTATACTTTTATTTCAACCGTAGCACGCTATGTAAATAATATATTTAACACGTTGAAGTATAAAATCGATTCATTAATGATAAACCATAGTAGTTATAAGAGTGAGTGCATTTACAGTTATTATATGATAAATAAATGATACGGTGCTCGGAAAATACTTTCTTTCTCTTTAATCTTTAAATAGAGACATTTACTAAAGACTCCCAACATTTGCTATTCAATTACATAAGAAATAAATTAGAAAAGAGTAGCATCCCTATGGAACATTTTATTAAGAGCGTTCATCATAGCAGGCCCAACTGTGATCCCGCCCGCCACAGGTACGGGAGTAAAAGGTGAAAATAAAAGATCTACGATATGCCAGAAATGTGTACAGTGCATTCGTATTTAAATTATTACTCGACACTTATCGCGGTGACGATGGGGGACAAAGTGACAAAGTTTCTTGGTAATAACTACAGTATGTCCTTGTTATGACAGAATGAAGATTTGTGCACATTGGCACATTGCTTTTCTGTGAAACCATTCCAAAATAGTTAAAAATGGCCTTTTCAAAGATTTTTCTATCCAAATATCATGTAATATTTAAACGATATTAAATACTAGGAACTTCTATGAACTATTTATCTCCATTCATGTTTAGTCAGTTTTTTTTTATCGTATTCCACATATGACCAGAAAGGAGTTTGCCACCCTGGTTCAGCCATCTTATATGTAAACTATTAGCCACTCTTGTGGCACAGGGCACACCAAAGAAGATTGTCTACACACCGATACCCACAATGAGATGATGTGATGAGGGCTATTATGATATAGTGGGGCCGGGGTTATTCTTAACCTAATTTACCAAACCCTAGTGACCGTTGGGCTTATTCCTTTTAAGGGATGAAGCCAAAGGTATCAGCTGGGATCCTAACCAAGGACCAATAGTCTTGTAGCCAGGTACACTGACCACTATACCATGGGGCCGGTTTAGTCAGAAATGATTCACGTGTAATAGTGCTCGTGTAAATTTATGATTTTGAGCAGACTGTATCACAGAGTTGAAGGTCATGTGATGCACGCTCTTGATAACAGTTTTATTTACCCTTCCTATTTGGTATTTAGTTTTTCTTGAAAAAAATAAACAAAGGGGAAGCAGAAAACTATATGCAATAAATAAGGACACTCCTCAAGGATCTGGTTTAGAGAATACTCTTCATAATATTCGTTGAGTTGCATATGTAGATAACTAAATTATAGTAGAAGCATCAATAAATAGCATTAGTTTACTAAAGGAAACTATGTCATGTCCATATTTTATATATTGCAGAATTAAAAACCTTTTAAATGGTATATTTACCAATTTAGATCTAATATACTTATTCTTCAACACAAACTCAAAACTACCACCTGTTCTTACACCGAAAGATACTGCTGCCACAAGACCAGATTTCCCGGTTAAAAAGTATCAATATCAGAGAAGTAATGAGGTGTCATCAAGAAGCTGGTGAAACTTGCCTGATATTAATTTAGCAGAACAAAACTTCACTACAAAGTTAAAGGAAACAAAACACTTATGAATTGAGGAAAATGATTAAAGGAATTTCTCCCTAATCTCAAAGATTCGAAATGCCATCAACATGACTGTTCGAATTTTTGAAAAGAGCTACCTATATATTTAGTTTTCAAAATGTTATAATATTGGCAGAGAGCAGAATATGGCTGCTCAAGTGCTATTCGCGAAAGGTAAATTATATTCATGTATTGTGGGATACGTTGAGTCTTTGGTTCAAAATAATATGTTAAACAAAATGTTATGCAGGAAATGTTGGATGTGAACCTATTCTTTGGATGCTCAAGGACGTTATCCACCTGTGACTAGGGATGTAGAAAATGTATCGATACTTTACTAATATGGATATTTTCTTTTCAATACTATTTTTTTTTACTTGATACTTTGTTTCCGATATTTTTACTGATATTAGTACTCACACTCTGGTATAGGATCGGTATCGATTAGAAGCAACTATTTTGATATCTTCACTTATGCTGGGATTAATTGTTACTACAGCAGCCCCATGGCTTCTTTGGTGCTGACTGAGAGTTCACAACTGACTTCTGACAGTCAACATATAGGTATATACCTAAATTTTGACTGTCAGAAGTGACAGCTGCTAAACACATGTTTTTTTCAGATCATATGGCTCAGCGTAGGGATACATTAAATGGTCTGGTAGCTTTTCAAAGCCGTCAGCTGTCAGCTGTCAGTCATAACCAAGGAAGCCATGGGACTACTTTAGGGTGGACTGTGGAGGATGACCAAATGACACTATTTCTCAACTATCACTCACTTTCTACAATTCTAGCATTCAATCTATTTTAGATCATCAGATTTCATAAGCTTAGAGGTTTTTATTCTTTGTTTATCAATATATCTTGATGCCCTACCGGCTGATGGGGCAAATGGGGACAAGTCTACTATTCCTTCCTTAAATTAAATTATTTTTACTAGATAAAGATAATTTAAAAAAAATTAAAATGTCGATACCAATATTTACTCTTATCGATACTTTCCTTTGATACTAGTACGGTACCGATATTATTTTTCCGATAATTTTAATGAGTACAGTTTCTATACTTTTCTTTTGATACCACATCCCTACATGTGAAGTCATGGCAGGTCAAGATAGGATTCCCCATATCAATGCATTTACCTTTTATTCAGTGAGCTTATAAGATAATATGTTAAAAAAATTCTTAAATAATTCTAAAAATAGTCCTATATTGTGAGAAAGTTATAATTTTAATTTGAAATAATTTTTTTTTGTAAACTTTGGTTTTTTTATAAATCATCAACAACTTAGGCTATTTGTCTTGGTCACGAAAATTGCTTGTAGGATTCTTACTGTCAGGATGTAGATGAAAATTCAATAGAGTTAATGTCTAACTAGAATAAGAAACAAGAAAAAAGTAATTTTTAAAAGGAAGTCAATGTTTTCAAGGATCATATATTATAGTGACTGTAAACTCGTCAGAGGAAGAGGGGATGTGGTATCAGTAGATAAAAAAGATACCTCACAAGTTGAATGGCTCATTTTCTTCCCTCTATTTTTATTCCGTACATTAGTGTCCGAGTCTGACGATAATTAGTCTGTTTATTTGAGTTAAGTTAAGATTCAGTCTTGTAAAATAGTTTGAAATCTCCAACGTCGCTAAAATACCAATTTCTAAATATATTTTGAATTGTTTCTCTATTGTCAGAATTGAAATATTTGGTATTGAGATAAGATTGACTACAACCACTGTTCCGTTTGTATATTGGTTAAATTTATTTTTATAAGGTTGTTAGCATATGTTACATGTCCTGATTTGAAGCCATATACATTTTGGTCTTCTGCAGCCTTCATTCAGTATACATAAATATTTTGCAGCTTGTTTAAAATATTTATTTTTATATTACTTTTGATTAATTAAAATTGAAATATTTATAAATCAGTCCTTGTTTTTAAACCGATTGAAAAATCACTCAATTTCTTCACTACTCTTTGAAGGGTCCACACAGCTAAGTAAAGCTATCTTCACTACACTCATAATATGATATTTATTCTATATTCTGTGGAATACCTTTTCTAATATGTTTATTTCATTTACTATTGTCCAAAATAGTTATTACTACTTCGGTTAACAGGGCGTGTTACTTTAAATTTTCCCAATTCATATAAAAATAATTATAAATTCCAATAAACCAAAGTATAATTTAAGATACCATTATTTTACCACTTAAAGTGATTTCCTATGAAAATGTTTTTTCATGTCCATATTTTTGATGTCATTTACATTCATGTTAAGAGTAGAAAATTTTTCCAACTTTTAAACAATTATATATTTGAAAAAGCAACGTGGATATTTTGTAAAACAAGTGTGGTTAATAAATGAGTTACACTTCTTCGAACTAATTAATTAATGTTGTTAGTAATTGCCACAATATTATTATAAGAACTGATATTACAAATAAGACCTTCAATTTAGCTACGATAATACCTGTGGAATACACCAGCACAATAATCACTGCAATTTTCAGTTTAAGAGTAATATTTTTTAAACAACAATTTATTTTTATCCATACGATCTTATTTCCCTTATTTGCTAGCGAATTCTTATAAGATAAACTTAATTAATTTGAATTTATTAATAAATTAGTTGTGCACAAAATGTATTTGTGACAGTATATTTATTATAGGTTTTGTGAAACACATTTTAATTAAATGTACCTATCATTTAATTAATTTATAACTGATTTATTTAAATTTATCTACTATAAACAAGATCCAAGGAATTACATTTTATAAATAATATTAAAGTATTTATTTTCTATTCTATTTTAACACTCGTAAAATAGTGAGACCTTAATCGTTATTAATATTTTATTGAATATTAATATACACATGGATAATATTTATACAAAAGAGACTACCTCGTTTCGAAATTCTTCACTTTAAATAATTTTAGATTTTAAAGATATAAAAAATATTTTTTTATCACCTCAAATTATATCATCATTTATAAAATGCAACCACCAAGTAGCTCATTTATATTTTTTTCACATTCATTTATTTAATTAAGATATTCTTTCCAAGTTCATAATAATTAACTCACTAATATTACTCACATAGCTAGGTCAAGACAAATAATGTAAGTATTTTTTTTTAAATTGAAATTTACAATCTATAATTTATTACTAACTAACTAACTTAAATAATAATTTAGTAGCCACCAACATTAAAATTACAAACCAAATATTATAATTGTCATTTTATTTTCACAAAAAGGACAATATATCTGGTAATTGATTATCTAGAAATAATAATCACAATAAAATTATTTTAAAAGGAACTTCTAACGACACTCCTTTCAATGGACTGAAGTGTCACACGTTTCAGTTTATAATAGTTTCACAATATAATTGATTTATAAAGGTACTCATTAAACCTTATCACGCAACATAAATAATATTTTTCACTAATTGCTTGACATGTTGAAGCAATAAACTGTTAAAGAAACTGAGTAACGGGTAAACACATCCAGGAAAAAAATAATATCTACTCTTTTATTTAGTTAATATATACTTATATGACAAAATTCAACAACATAATACCACAAATGTTGTTTGTACAAAAATAAATAATTATAGGTGTTTCGTTTTCTAAACAATGGAATTGCAAGTAGATAACACGACAAAGTGTAAGTTTATGTGCTTGGATTTTCCAGATAATGTTCATATCTAAAACATATTTCAAATTTTGTTCATTGATCAAAGAAATAATTCTTGTAAGATTCATACCAACACTGTCAATTCCAACTTAGAAACGAAAGCTCAGTTTCAATGTTTTTTTACGGATTAGTCAGCAAATACTAAGTCTATTTAAGTGAATTATAATATTTATATATTTGCTAAGAGTTATACATAATTACAATACAATTATATAAAAAGGACAATCATATCAATCTCCAAAAAATTAACCAAAGTTTCACAGACAATTCCGATTAGTGTCTGTTTTGTTTAACAAACTATATATCTTAAAGTTTTCATTTCAACCTTAACACGCAATACAAATATTATATTTACCATGATGAAGCATAAAACAATTAAATAAATGGGAACCTACATTGTGATTAGCGTAAGTACATTCACAGTTGGTTTATGAACTAAAACAAATTAAAACAGTAAACCAAATGAGTTTGGAATGACAAAGTCTCTAATTTTTTTTTTATCAATGGTTTGGGGATTGTCGTTATCAACTCCATCTTACCCTCTAATAATATAATAACTACGCCAACGGTGTTGTGGGTTTAACAAATAAATTCCGATAATCATTAATGGTTTAATTTAAATTACTTTTGTATGTTTATTAGGCAAAGGTCATCCAGTTAGGAGGGTCTCAGAATAAATAATGGTTGTGTTAACGATCAAAAGATGTAGATTATCAAATAGTAGTGATAGAGTTCTAAAAGGGATGACGGTCAAAAGTGTAGAGTCAATTGATCTTGAGCTGGGTCCCAGATCTCATAGGAAGATAATTGTGGAAAAGATGCCTGGAGAAAAACTCGACATAAAGTGGACATACCGGGTTGGTTGATGTAAAGAGATGATAGGTGGAGGGGGTGAATAGGTAATTAGTGACGTGAAAATATGTTGGGTGTGTGGGGGAGTACCGAGATTTGTAGAGGTTTCTTTTCCCCACGGGTCCAAAAAGGTCGGAATCTAAACACGGTGTGGATCCCCAGGTGTAAAGGAGAATACAGTTGAAATTACTCTTACATATTAGAAAGGAATCCCCAAGGGAGTGGCCAGAAGGTCACTTTATGGAACTAAGGATGGCAATTATCTATAATATAAAATAAAACTCGTTGATTTTCTTTGGTATAGTATTGGATATAAAAAAAATGCAGTACCGAAAATTATCATTCACGGTAATTTATAAGTGGTGCCTTAAAATTGTGTAAACAGTGTTTCTATCAAGCTCTTATAATATTTTACACTAAAATAGTATATAATTATATATAAGTAATAATTGATAATATATTTGGTATACATATATAGAGAGAGATAGAATTATATATTATTACTTATTACAAATATATTATATGTAATCGCCATGCCTTAAATTGGTATGTTTGTTTAAAACTAACATAAAAGTATTGAAAGAAGCGAGCGACAGAATTGGTATAGTTTTATTGTTATGATTATCGAGGCTGACAAAATAATATCTATTCAAAGGGGTCACTGTGCTAGTTTTCAGGTGCAACACGGTTTTGAATATAGGGTCATCGTGTACATGTGGTGGAGGGCAACCGTGGTACCTAAAGTACTTTGTTTGAATCTGTCCACAGGTCAACCGAGACATTGGTTAATTATTCCTTGCCAAGCAGTTCTCTCACGAGTTTACAGGTCAAAGCTCTTATATCTTTTTGTAACATCTATTTTACTATCGATAGATTAATGGAATGTATTTGTTTTATTGCTCTGGATTTGACTAATGGTTATCATAACATAGAAATCAAGAAGGAAGACCAACCCAACTCATCGTTTATAACGGTTAGGCTACAACTGTCTACAAGTATACAAGACTCACGTTTGGAGAGAAATATGTGCAGCTACGTTCCAACAAATAATGGATGGTGTTTTGAGAGAACTTAGCCTATCACAAGCTCTCACTTATTTGGATATGATATGATATTATTTACGAAAGATTTTTAATTACAATTAGTACATTTGAAAAATATGTTTAAGAGGCTGGAAAAAGCCTTTATCTTTAGAGAAAGGTCCCGTTTTTTAACTGTGAAATTGAATACGTAGAATTTATAATTTCTTCAAATGGTGTCAAAATGTTTCCCTGAATAATCGATGGTATTGAAAACTTTCCTAAACCTACAAATGTTAAATAACTATGGTCGTTTCTATGTGTCAGTAAAATTATATCGTAGATTTGTAAATAATTAGGCAAGAGTTAAAAAACCTCTTACTAAAGTTTTAAAGAGGGTTTACACTTTTGACTGGAAAGAAGAATCAGATGCAGGCTAAGCCTAAACTGAAGGAGACACTAACTTAATCGTTAATGTTAGCATACCCGGATTATAGCAGGTAGCACAGATGTGTCAAATTATGTATTGGCTGTGTGTTGAAGTCAAGAAATAGAAGATGTAGAACATCAGTTGATAAGAGCTGAAATCAACTATAGTGTTAGAGAACGAGAGTTAATAAGCGTAGTATGGAGCTTATTACATTTTATAACTTAAAGCTTAAAATATTCTGATTTAAAACCATGATCACATGTTAGCAGCACATGCTTGGAGGCGAATATCTAACTTTAGGATAGCCGATATATTAGTGGACAAAGAGACGACAGGATGTCGACGACTACGTAGCCAATTACGATAAATGACAAAACAGAACTATGAAGGGAATAATCAGACCGGGATGATTGGAATTACCGGAAGTAATCCAACCCTTCAAGAGAATTGTAGTGGAAATTGTCGGTCCCCTGCCTAACACGTTGGATGGAAATAAGTACATTTTGACCATCTTAGATAATTTTTAAATGTACCTGGTACACCACTATATGAGAGGGCAGAAATTTTGGCTAAAAGATTAATTTCCGAGTGTATTCTGAGATTTGGACTTTTGTCAAGCATTCTGTCAAATCAAGGGACAAAATTCATTTCAGATATAAAGACGCATTTGTTTGGATTTAAAAATTTGGATAAGTTGAACACGAGTCCAGGATATCCACAGTGTAATGAAAGGACGGAATGAGTTCATCAAACCATCATTAGAATGCTGTGCCATTTTGTCAATGTGCATCAACAGAGTTGGAACGTTTATTTACCTTTTGTAGTCACAACAGATAAAAGCCAAGTACACTCAAGAATTAAAGTATCACCGTATGAAATGATCTAAGCGAGGGTGATGATTAAGCAATTTAACAGCGTCAAGTTACCTGCAGTATATTCGAAAGAAATATAACTATGAAGGAAGGTGCTTAATAACAGCCATAATTTTTTCTTAAAACAGGCAAAACAACAAAAGAAGAAAGCACAACCAACTACGTGTCACGTCGGGGATTGTCTATATTTAACGAGTACTAGGAATAAGGTTATTTTTCGAGAGTAAAGGGAAGGATACTTGGAGAGTTATCTTCCAGAATACAATAGCTAAGTAAAGGGAAGTACTTTTTATAAATTTAGTGGAATCAACTGAAGATTCCCGTAAGAAAAGGTCCTCTTTCGATCTAGGTGGAAAGATCCTTAAGAATCATTTCGGAGTTTGGGATTCTGAAGATTAGACTTTGATACAGGAAAGATTAGATAAGTTAGATCAGGTCTCAGATGGATTATTGGTAGAGAATGAACAAAAACAAGTATTTATGAAGGGATTACAGGAAAAAATAGTTAATAATACTAAATTTATTTCTATATTAGCACGAGACTAATTCAAGAATTGTCAAAAGATGTATGTAGATTATAATTCGAGCATGGAATCTGAGAAGGATCCATATCCTTACCTTACATGTACATTTAAATGGTTTAATATTGAGGGTATTAATTTTTAAGATTCGACATACATCATTCTTCTTTTAAAGTAAATCTTATATGATTCCACTTTTCCTACATGAGGTAAAGTACCAGAATTTTAAATAGACTACCTGTGATTTATTCATCAAGATAGCATTTTTTTAAAGAAGCGTTATTTAATTCACTAGAGTCTTATTTTGAGGTAATGCTATTAATAGCAGCAACTCTTCCGAACGACGACATCTGGATAATAATGGTCTTAGTAAAAAGTAAATAAGTAATCTTCATAAAACAGGGACATTATTATGTTACGTTTACACCAGTTAAAATTTGGTTGTAGTTCAATCCCTTTTCCACATGAGATTCTAAGATAAATAACAACTAACAAAATCAGTGTGTATTTATTTTTCTGTATCGTACGAGAATGTCAGTTAAGATTTCACAAACCAGAGAAATGGAGGAAAGTGTTAGACCTCCAATAAGAACGTAAAAGGGCATCTGAACATGGCTGAGTCCTAAAGGTTTCAGTGTGATTACTTTAGCCCTGTTTCGAGCCGACAGAGTTAGTTCGTATATGTCATCATCAAACCACTTATGAGGGGTGCCAGTCTCATATAATCTTCTCATTACAAAATCGAGTACATCTTGATAGGGGGACTTGGAAGGAAACTGTAAAACAGCATTCATTAAATAATGACAGGTATCTATTGTATGCATTAGAGGATATCCTTCTTCATAATAATCATTCAATTGCATATATAAATCAATTATATAGGATCCATCAGAATATGCGGTCGTTCTATCAAAAGCAACTTGGTCAAGTGCAGATTTTATATCTAGCACAAAAAAACTTCTTTCCAAAAGTTTCTGAATAATTTTATCTTCAAAGTCAGAAGTTAAAAGGAAAGACCCTAAGTCAATGGAAGCGTCAGGTAAATAAACAGCTATTCCTAACCCTGATTTCTCTAACTGCTCCAACGTATTTATATCAGGGTAGTAATGTGGTGTCGTTAAATAACTGGTCAAGCTTCCCTGATATGCGTTTAGTAGTACTAAACTAAATACTAAACAAAAAAATACAAACAATCTTTGCGTTGAGGGAACTACTATATGGAATGTTCCACCACTCACCAGGATTCGAACTGTCTCCAAGAGCGTTTGAGTTTCTAACGATGAGTCCTGCCTCAATAGCTTCCAGAACAGTGTTATAATCGGTACAGAGCAGAATATACCTGACCAAACAATATTGGTGAAAGGTAGAATTAAATTCATATATTGAGGAATACGTTGAGCTTTTGGAACAAGGAATTTTAAACAAAACGACACACAAGAAATGGTGGATTTGAATATGTTCTTGGTATACTTCATGAATACGTTTCCGATTATATCCGGGGTTATATTTTCACTAACCAAATTATTTGCCTTATCGTCGTCAATGACTTGTTCATGTTTAATAATAACCATTGTTCCGTTAACTTTTCTTACAAACATTTGTATCGTGTTGTATGTAACTCTTTCTCGTCCCAGTTTTAGACCATAAACTTGTCGAGGTTCAGATACTTTTATTTCGTATCCGTTAATATCATTTAGTTTGTCTGAAAATATGTTTTGATTTTCCTTAATCATTAAACTTTTGTTCACTTCAAAAAATGATCCCTTGTTTACAAATTGGTTGAAAATCCACGCAGTCACTCTATTACTTAATGCAGAAGGGTTAGCGTGATCATCATAGTTTGTTAAAGTAATGAGTATTACGTTCAAAATATGATATTCCTCCCAAGTCCTGTGGCATTCTTCTTTAAATGTGCTTATCACATTCTTATCGTCTGAAGTAATTGTGATTATAAAAGGTGTTCTCGGACTACCAAGGATAGTTTTCATAAATTCATCCAAAAGATCCCAAAAATTCTCATCACAAACTTTCACGAACCAAAATATTACTTTTGGAATCGTTATTTTTCCTTTGAAGGCCAGTTTTTCCGGAAAGGTTTCTTCCAAGTCCATTGTAAAGTTTTCTTTTAGATTTAATGTTATGGTATTGAAATAGTTCAGTTTTCCATATAATTCATTTGAGAGTGTGTGGTATTCCTGCAAAACGATGATGGCCAAGGGCTGAGGCCCGTCTCTACGAATCATTCCAATAATCCAATCAATAATTTCTTTATAACTATTACTAGAATTGACATTATCAACAGAAACATTTAATTTAGTTTCTATTTTGCAAACAAAGTAAATCAATAAAATAATTACTAACACTTTCATTGTAAGCATCAATTAAAAAAAATAATTATAAACTTATAATGGGTGCTTGTTCGATTGGTGTGATAAAATAATATATAATAATATCAAATTTTTTTTACTAAATTAAAGATATTAATTAATTCGTGTAGTGTGCCTTTATAGTTATTATTTTTAGTTAAATAAAGAGTAAAGCTACTAGCCGCTTTTCTCTAACTAAATTTATAGCACTGTTACATAATTTCTATTACTCTTTTTAATGCTTTGATTAATAATTATCTCTTTCTATATATAAAAAGTCTAACAATACATTTTAAAACTAATATTAAGTTAGTCATTTTAATGTTTTAATGCGAGATTCAGAATATGTTATGCTTGTCAGACAGGGCATTATTTATTTATGTTGTCAGAAGTTAATTATAAATAAAACCTTTCAATCATTTTCCTTTACAAATGTTGAAATCATTAATACCAGTTTACATCTCCTTTGTCCAGTTAAAATAAATTCTTATCAAACCTAGTTACTAAACATAATACCATACTTGATTTGTTTGTACATTTTTATAAATAACAGAGAAAGCTTTCTTTCTAAAATAAGTGTGTCGCTAATAAATGACACGGAAAAGTTTATGTCCATGATCTTGGAGTTCCAAGAGTTGTTTTTATCCTTAAAACGTATTTCAAATTTATTCACCGATCCCAAATATGTATATATATATTTTTTATTTTTGAGTAAATCTCACATTTCAATCTTAATTGTTAATCTTAGAGTCAATTGCATTTTTTTAAATAAACATATCATTAGAACACTAACTATCAAACAATTTTTAAATCACTTTTTTTCACAAAGTATTATTTAGAACTTAAGTATTTAATAACTGGATCACTGTAGGAATACATTTTAAATACACATTTTTTTGATGATAGCTGATAATATTTTATGGAATTTCTATATGTTTATATTATATACAGCTATAAATATATTTCTCAACACAATTATCGCAAAATAACACTCTAACTAGACTGTTTCACATCGACTGAAATGTGACAGAAAATTCCGTTTACTCTTTCGTTTTATTTCCCAACCTATTTAATTGGAAGTTTCCATTTTAACCTAAACACGCATCCTGAATATTATATTTAACATGTTGAAGTATTGAACTGATTCATAAATAATAAACCTTCATAGTTATTAGAGTGAGTGTATTTACTGTTAGTTCCTGAAAAATAAATGTTACGGTGCACAGAAAAAACTTTTTCTTTCTTTGATCTTTCATTAGAAATATTTAATAGAATAATTCTAAAATTTGTGTTCCAACTACAAAATATTAAAACTGTTGTAGAAAAACTCGAACAAAGGGCATAAATGTAATAATAAACACTGTTACAGAAACATTTATAAAAGAGGAGACTCACCATGCAAAATACTATTCAGGAAATCGTGGATGTGAATCTATTCTTTGGATGCTCAAGGACATTGACATTCTGTGGCTAAGGATGTGGAAAGAGTATCGATACTTTGCCAATATCGACTTTTTTTCTAGATTTTTTTTACCCAATATTTTCACTCTTGGTGACCTCTTCCCCCCTTCACCCAAATTCACCCAAAGGTAAAGGAAATAAATAAACATTCGGTTCTTTGCTCTTTAAATATTACCGGCAAATATCCCTTTAATCTATTTTACACGATTAAAAATAAAACATGTTTATTTACTAAAAATAAAATAATTTAAATCTAGTTTATGTTTGACCAATTTGAGAATATGGAATTTATTTGTAAATGGTTTTTATGAATAATAAGAATATATTTCAAACAAATATAAATAATTTACGGTGATTTACAAATAACTGACTTTTAAAAATCCAATTTATTAATTTATAAACGATGTAAGATGTTTTGATAGAAACTTATATTTGAAGATTATTATTAAGATTAGCAAGAGTTTTTCTACGTAACAAAATATTAAGATTAGTTTACTACAAAGCATTATAAATTCTTTTTAAATTTAAGTTATAATTTACTATATGAGTACAGTTTTTAAGTTGTACCGTACATTTTTTCTCCAGTTTTTTAATCTATTGATTAATAATTCTCTCTTTATTTGAAAAGGACATCCTAATCAGATTCCCACCCATTGGTTTGGATGTCAACATTTTCCCGCTCAGACCGTTTAAAATTTCAATTTCATACCATATTGATTTATAACGTTACTTTATCACGCAATATAATCATGGTCACGCTTTGTCGTGCAGGGGAACGATGTCCTTGGTGAGTATTCCAGTGCCTTTTGTTTCGAATTGACCTCTGAAGATTCTTCAGCCTTTAACAATAACTGTGGATTCACATGTTCACCGAAAAGCAAGAGCAGAACAGGAACGTAGTCACGTGTCGAGCTCAAATCCAATGATAAGATTTCTGCCTCTTCGGCGCGAGCTGTTCTGCTAAATTTCAACTCATCTCTACTTTGTCCCACTCTGCCTGATATCTTTGTCACGAGAGAACCAATCAAATCTCACAACTAACCATCTCAAATCAGTGCGCATGCGCTGTAGAGCTAAAGGCAGGCAGACAGATTTATTGGCTTTTGTGAGGAGATTTGAAATGATCTGTTAATGTAAAGCGTATGTATCAATGTATTGGATTGTGCCACGACACAGCGTAATAATTTTTAAACATTCATCTTAACAATGATCAAAAATATATATTTATTCTCTACAAAGTAAAATATGTTGATAATAAGCTGTTTCAAACTTCCAAAGCAATGCATCATTGATCAACATACAGTGTAAGAATTGCTTCGCCACCCAGGAAGATTGTGATTTCTATTTTCGGTGAACGTGTGAATCAAGCTTAACATTTTAGAAATGTATCAAATAGCCAAAGCTACTATTTATGCTTTTAGTGAGGATTGCTCCATCTAGATATCATATTCTGTAAATTGAAAAATGACATCTGGACACGGCAATAAAACACGCGATCTTTGGTTTAGTACGACAATGCTTTAACCGTTGAACTAACTAGGAATCGTCCCGTGCCAGGATCATTCTTCACTCATATATATGTATATATATATATATATATATTATCCATCACAGACTCTGTCTTAAAATATGAGTCAAGAATGACACTGGGCATGGGACGATTCTTGGATAGCTCTGTGGTTAAAGCAATGGCTTACTAAACCAAAGGTCCCGGGTTTCATTTCCAGGTCTAGGTGTCATTTCTCAATTTTCCAAATAAAAGTAATATTTTAGGTTTATTGTGAAACAATGAAGGAAGTTTTTTGAGATAGATCTAAAACAAAAGGTTTGGAATGCTCACCAAGGGTGTTATACTGTACAACGTTCACCCCCATACCGCAGTCCGCACAAATATTTTACTCTAGCAGTTCAAATGGCAGATTTTCGACTCCCAAACCTTACAGCCTTAACTTGCCACCAAGCGATGATTACCTCTTCAGAAAGATAAATTTATGGACAACTACCTAAAGTTTCCAAACAAATGAGGATCTCATAGTTGGAGCCGACAGCCGCCGGGTACTGTGGTGGCGGCGTCCTTTAGCGAGGGATTGCAAAAGTTGGTCCCACGCTAAAACAAGTGCCTGAATTTGGGTGGTGACTATGCATAAAAGTAATGTAGCCCTTTGTATAAGTTTTGTATGTAATATTTTTTACTTTCTCTCGATACCTCAAAGAGAATGTATTGTGATTCTAAAAAAAATCGAACTCAAAATGTTGACGTTTCATGACTCCTTGAAACCAAATAAGTTGTTTTGACAATGCCGTCTGTCCGTCTGTCTCCTCCTCAGGCTAGAGGTGAAACTATTTTACAGATTGGGCTGAAACTTAGTAGATGTGGTTTTCATAAGTTCTACCCAAGGGGTTTTTAGAATTAGACATCTAGACCTAGAATTAAGGGAAGTTTGCTGAAGGTGAAAAAGAGAAAGAAAAAAAATCTATTTTCTCGAAGTTCTCTTTAACAATCTTGATTAAATTTTATATCGAGACGCTGTTTATCTTTATAAAATGATGCATATACACATACTCTTATGAAAATGACTTTGAGGATAACTTACAGGAGATATATTTTCCAATTATCATAATTTTTTCGCAAATATTTGAGATGCATAATAGTTGTTGTAATACTATTAGAGATAATCTTTTATTTGATATATATTTGTTATAAACCAATAAACTCTGAGCAATAAGTAAATATATATACATTTTAATTCAGGTCGTTGCTAATTAATTCAATTATTATGCACTTTGATGGAAAAAGAACTTTCACTTTTCTCAATAGTTCTGTAACTGAGTTTCTAGTTCTAAATGCCATAGAATAATAAATAACAATGTATATTATTTCATTTATTATCTTTGGTGTAATATTTCTACAACAAAGTATAGAACTATGGTTTCTTTTCGCAAATTTCAAAAGTTTATAATAAATGTATATTTTAGGAAAAAGTTGAAAGAAACTCTATGCAGTGCACCTTACCATCTATTTTCTTCTATTTTGACCCTCCTCCCCCCTTTCCATCCAATCACAGGTTGGTTTTGTGAATACCCTAGTATTTTATTTAACTCGATATATTCATTTCGTGATTTTATGAAATATGCATAAATCACGTTCCAATTATATCTGCGATTCTACGACGGCCACCTTCACCAGTTCAAACCCAACCGAGGTCAACGGATTATTAATAAAAGGTGAAAATCAGTTGCACAACCTCCTTAGGTTGGTCCCTTGTCTTTTGAGGCAATTTAAAGATCACTGGAAGGTGGAATTATACTCAGCCATATTTTATTTTGTTGTATATTATTCACTAAAACCAAAATCGTATACACATAGCTCAACTCTATGAGCTGCAACAATAAAGGTGATTATTATATGTACATTTATAAATTTGGTTTATATTTAAAAAACAAGTTTCTTTTAGAAAACAGTACGTGTGTAAGTAAATATATTTTTCACACAAAATCCGGAATTCATTTTTAAAATAATTTAATTAATTTTTTTATCTTGTTGTGTAAATGTTTTCATAAAGAGTTTTCTCTAGTTATCAAGGAAGGTTTAATATATGCAAATGTATAAATACATATTATAAATTAGGCGCTAAAATCCTTTATATATATATATATATNATATGTATACATACATATTATAAATGGGGCACTATAATCCTTTAATTCATCGAATCTTAAGGTATTCGAAAGATTGAAAACATTATTAAGAAGCTGTTGACTAAACATCACAATTTTAACTACACAGTATTTATATAGTCTAATGTCACTCCCTCCCCATTCTCCCTCTCGTGGGCCAATGGTTGTCAGGATGGGTTGTGACCGAGGATGAGGATAGTGACTGATTTCTACTTGTGTGGGATAGTAATTTACCATCAATTTGGGTTTGTAAGGATTTTATTGTACTACTATGATCTATTTCAAAACGTGATGTTAATGAGAAAATTTTAAAAGGATAAGGAAAAACTTTAACGATTTACTTATAAGCTCGTGACAGAACGAAGTATGCAAGGAATGCTTAACCTATGGGTTGACTGACCTCCAGATGATCCTACACGGTTTAAGAAATCCGGTACCCTGGGCTCTATGGCAACCCTCCAACAAACGCACTGATGATCCGGTGTCTTAGCCCGCGTAGCACCAAAATGGGTAGAGAAACCCCCTAGACTCGATGGTGATTAGTCAGCCCTGTTTGCTGGGATCCAATACTAGTTATTCCACCTTTTGGCCTGGTTTACCGTGAGGAATGCTTACACTTTGTTTATGTAGTCAGCGCATATGTTATATTTCTTTACTAGCTAACCTTAACAACTTGCAATACTCGTTTTGCCATTGACAATACTTAACAGACACTCGCCTAGTTTTAGGTTGTGTCGAATACACTTATGTAAATAGGAAAATTAACAAATCACAAAGGAAACAAAATTGTATTAATGTAATTGATTTAATCACAAATGGTTCGTTTTTCATGACTTAAAAAGTGTGACAGATTAAATAGTGTTTGTTAGTAGTAGGCTACCATTAATATTTTTTTTCTCCAAAATTCAATTTTAAATATTTTCATTATATTAAATTTGTTTATTTCTAAAAATTCTAATTTCGATTCGAGATTCGAAAGAAAATCTTAAAATTAGGGTTCAAAAAATATAGGATTCAAAAATATAGGATTCGCTAGGACTATAATTAATTTATATTATTTTGAAACTTGTGTCTTGATTTGAATGACACCTATTTCGTTTAAAATGGTATAAACATGGTATTATCAAGATATGGTAGCTTGAAATATTTATCAGATATGTCACTCGAATGAAACACTTATAGAAAGACGAAAAATAAACAATTATTTGTGATTAAGGAAATAAAAAAGAAGCGTATAACCCAGAATGGATAGTAAGAGGCGGTGATCAAAGGAAAAAAATCGTCAATATCTAGAGATAAATTATTTTACGTTTAAAAATACTGCATCCATATTTTATAAAATATGATAATGTTTAATCAATTAGAATGACATTAATAATCTAGCTATGATGTTATCTGAGATATATATGTATTGTATATAGGTCAGTGCCTATGTTTCACACTTTTTATTTACACTTTCAATCCATTCGCACTCAAATGTGTACTTTTCTAGGTTTCTATCGACACATTATTATTATTATAAATCCACTTTGGAAAAAAAATTGGGATAGGTCAGAGCTAATGTGAATTTTATATCTGTGAATAGTACTGTCATCTTTTGTTAAAATTATAAACTAAATTTGTTTTTTTTCAAATTAAAAAATAATCCGGTCTTAAGGTTAAGGTTAAAATTCACTGCTGTCTTGTTATAATTAATAAAGATTCATTTAAAGCATATGTGTATAGTATGTTATTCTTTATCATTACTAGCAAAATAATGATGCTTCCAATATCTATTATTAGATGGGCCGAAACCGGTACCTAAGCAATATTGACAGAGGGTGTCCAGGTCTAGATAAAACATTATCTAAAAAGGTTTTACAATCACTGGAATTAAAATATAGACATTAGTGTTTAAAAGAAAACTTTATCTGAGTAAGACTTAAAGAGTAATCTTACATTTAGAGTAAAGTGTAAGTTACAAATATGTTTTAGTCAAAATCTGTATTTGGGTAGTGAAAGAAGTGAATGTCTAGCGTTAAATCCATCTATTCATAAGGTTTCTTCTGCTGTTTGTACGAAGACTTATTTTAAAAATAAAATACGTTTCAATATAAATATGAGCTGTTTTCAAGTTAAGCGACAAATATTTACACAATTTTAAGTAATATAATAATAAATGAGAATAAAAGCAATTTTACTTTTTAATCTGTCAATTTTCGTTGTCTTAAATGGTTTGGAAAGTCTGTAATTATTATTTAAAAATAGTTTGAGATTTTATGGTTTGATAGTTAAATCATAAATTTTAAACCTTAATTTTATTCTGAGAATACTAAATTTGTAACACGTTTTAGCTTGGAAAGTATACAATTTTATAATATTATAAATGGAATAAGATAGGACTGGAAAATAAATTTTTAATTTATTGGATCATAAAAAAATACGAAAACATTAAAGAATAGTCAAACAATATTGTAAAGATCTAAAAATTGATTGGAATAAGTTAAAAGAATATTTATGAATAAAACTATTGGACACAGTTAAAATTACATTGCACACTTTAAAATAAGCATAATTACGTATCAATCAAATCCTTAAGTCTTCATTTTCAAAAGTACAGCCTGGATCTAGCCATGATACATAACTTTTTTTTTAGCATCACGTCTTACTACAAATTCAGGTTGACACCCTTATATACTAACTCGTATTGTTTGTTTGGGGCTAAGCCCCCAAACTACATGTGAGTTTTCTTTACAAGAGGATGTAAACTAATGTAATTCAAGAGCCGTTTTTTGATAGCCACAAGAGACCTCCAAAGAAAGGTCCGCACCGACTTTAAAGTTGCTCCACCATTTTGAATGTATTCGGGGATTAAAAATTAATTATTTTTATTTTTTTGGAATTTTTCCGTAGGTTACAGGCTAGAATAAATAAGTTTGCCAAATTTCTAGTTTCTAGCTCATCTGAAAGTGGGTGAACATTAATGTCAGTGAGTCAGCCACGTGGCTTTATAGTAGTATAATTACGCTATTGATGTTAGGAATTAGGAAGGTTATATTCAAAGAGAATGTACCAAATTTGCGTGGAAAACAATTTTTGGAATTTAAAACTACCCTCAGTAGACCCGAACATGATTAGAACCTTGATATTCCCAGTAATCGGCAGTCTACTTGAACTTGAGGGTTGAGCGTTAGACCATGCGGTCAACGAAGCAGGTGCTTGCCACTCAACGGAATTGATAAAAAAAAATCCTCATGACCTCCGTTTGAAAATATATTGCGTTGTATTTATCAGTAGTCACGTATATACTGAGTACGAAAAACAAAGGAAGGATATAAATGAAAATGAATCTAGTTCACATTATATACATTTCTTGGGACAGCAGATTTTATATCTTAAAACACCTTAGAGACCCCAGAAAATAATTAAAAAACGTGTATTAATCACAACTTGTGAATGTGTGGAATGCCAGCCCTACACCGTGGTTCGGATCCCACGTTAAACTGTAGGTCGTCCATTTCATATAACAATCACACTGTCATTACACATTATCGTTAGTGCTTAAAAACCGCACGGGTTGTAAGACGCTAAATATTTTAAGAATAATATTCTATAAAACTTTGTTCCTTTAAGAAAAGGTAGATATATACTCTTTAGCTTTATGAATAAATATATGAGAGTTGAAAAATTCATGACATATGTATAATAAATAGTCTATTATATTTATATAAATAAAATATCTAGATATTTAATAATGTATTAGTTAATAACATACCGTATATCCTAGCACATGAAATTATTTCTTGTGATATTTAACGATCTTTAATTAACTTTACGTCTATTACTGTTTCTAGCCTGTGGCATGGGTAACCTTTTTTTAATGAACAATTACTATAATATAAATATCTCAATGTTAACATTTCTGAATATGCAATTATTTTTCTATAATTTTGGTGTTAAAAAAGTGAATTAATTGCCATGGTGTTGCACAAAATTTTATATCAAGATACAACAGAAATGTTTGCAACTTAATTGCAATGTATGTTAATTAAGTGATTAGAGTCAGTTTTAATCTAGACCTCAAGGAATATTTTTTTATCTGCTACAAACGTTTCCATCAAATAGCCTAAAACTTTCTTTAAATTTTGGTGGTATTATTTCCTCATATATATATAGGGATACTTTCGACGAAAAGTTAGTCGGAACCGTTTTTGGCTCCAGACATAATTGTTATTTTATAGCAATTACTGCCTATCATAGACTTAAATCTAAATAATATACATTAACAGATAGATTATAATGAATTATAAAAACAAGGGAAAAGTTTAACGAACAAATTAAAGTATATCATATAGAAGAGAAACATACCGAATGGGTCCACATGAATCAAACTAAAGTCCATCGCATCCTTGTCTTCTTAGTTATTCGTCTCTTTAACACCAATAGTCTTAACATATTTATAAACTCAATATTTTTATAGACTTAATATAAAGACACACGTTTAAAACAACATTTATTTAAGTTATTTCCTATATTTATAGTTTTAGTAAAGATGTCATTGACTTAATTAGCTATATAATCATAGATACAAAGTATTTTTTATATATGAAATCATTTTAAGAATTGTGTTTTTATATAGTATTTTGTTACAAATTATCTAATTTAAATTTATCGAATTCTCTTGGACCTCTGAGAAGAATCAGAAAAGTATGTACATCAATGATTCTCAAGAGTTTAACATCAGGAGCTCTTATAGAACATGAGAGCTTTATTTTATATAACATTAATCATTTCAACACATTTCATTTATACAAGTTTAATAAATTTCCAATAAAAAATACCGATTGGGTTTTGAACCGAGAAAGAAAAATTATATTTATACGTGTATTAACTAAAAAGGACATGTCCCTATTGTGTAAATAAGTGGATATCAATCTCTATAATAGTTATGAAACTGCATTTAGATCAGTATTAAATTTTAAGATTTTACATCCCATATTTTTATATTAATGCCAAACTTATATGATTCCTTTTTTTCACCAGGTACAATACAAGGATTTTAAAATAGTTTACCTGTAAATTTATGATTATGGGATCATTAAATTAATAAATCCACTCGATTCCTATTTTGTGGTACTGGTATTAAAAGCGTCGACTGCTCCGGTCAATTTCTGGATATTAATGGTGTTCGTCAAGTAAGTGATACTTCCCCAAACAGGGACATTATAATGTTACATTACACAAAAACCACAAATTAAACAAATTAAATTAATTTAAACAAAATAAAATTAAACAATTAAAAATTAAACAAATCCAACTGATATATTTCCTTGGATCTAGACAACATGTATGTAAAATTCATTTTCAAATGGACACATTTGATATAAAATAAATGAATAAATAAATAAATATAAAGAAGACTTGAAAAGATTAGATGGACTGACAGGGTGACAAATGAAGAGTAGATGAGAAGAGAACAATTTTAGATATGATACTTTTTGCAGAGGAAACTTGATCGGACATATACTTAGGAGGAACTGTCTTCTGCACAACGTCATAGGAAATGTTGAGGGAAAGAGGAATTTAGTAATAAGAAGTATTTAAATACTAGATGACTTGAAGGAAATAAGAAAATTTAAAGAGCCTAAGGAGAAGGCAGAGGACAGGGCACGTTGGTGGTTAAAATTCACTGACCAAAGGAATGGACCTGTCTTAAGACAGAACACTTAATAATAATAATGATAATATTAATATTATTAATTATAATATATATGACAACAGTTAAAATTTGGTTGTATTTAAATTCCTTTCTCACGTGAGATTCTAAGGTAAATAACAATTAACAACATCAGCATGTATTTATTTTTCTGTATCGTACGAGAATGTCAGCTAAGATTTCACAGAC
>CABFWB010007607.1:0-23588 GCA_902151455.1 Timema bartmani
AAATTTAACTCCGTAGTATTTACCAAACAAGCAAGAGACGTTAGTTTCCTATATCCAATAGGAAGCTAGCCTTCAAGACATCTGTCGCAGGGACGCTTTCGATTTGTTGGTTTTGACACTGCTCACGAGAGGTCTAAGGTGCAAGGGGTAGGTCATATATAAGCTGCTTGTGCGTATGAATATATAGAGTAGTCATATAAATCTACAGAGTGCCGGTGACATAAACCTAGAGTACGTGTAATATTACGACAATACTACTAACTTATATGCAAAGAATACACAGAAAATAGCCTGTATTTCAAGTAAAATTGTATAAGAAGATAAAATTACTCCAATAAATCGTGTGCAACATTAACAGTTGTATTTATTCAAGTAAAATATCGTAATAGTTGACGCTTGATCACGGGGCTATAATTACCAATTATCCCAAATTAAACCGTAACACTTTAATTGGCGCCCAACGTGCAACCATAGCATCATAATTTACGCTCGATCACGGGGCTATAAATACAAATTATCACTCAATAAAACTGTAACGTTATACAGTTTACTAAAGGTTTCTCTCTTTTGTAAAGTGAAAAATAACTCTTCTATTTTGGGAATAGGATGTCTCTCTAGTTCTAGACTAGACTTTAAGGTCACTTTAAAATCTCCACATATCCTAATATTTCAATTTTTTTTAAGTACAGTGACTATTGGAGTACCCCATTCACTATTAGAAATCTGAGTTAATACCTCCTCTTGCAATAAGCGTTCTAGCTCCTGTTCTTTAAGTGCAAATGGAATTGATCTTGGTTTGAAATACTTTGGCTTAGCATCTTTTTTCAAATTTAACCTAACTGGTTCACCCTTATAATCTCCTAACTTTTTATTCAAAACTTCTGGAAATTCCTTTAAAAAGTTAGTTACAATATTTGTTTGTAACCTATCTGCCGTTACACTATTTGCACTATGCAAATTTTCTGGTATCAATAATTGAACTTTTAGTTCCTTAATCCAGTCCCGACCTAGTAATGGATTAGCTCCATTTTTAATTACAAATAATTCAATTTTGTGTGACAAATCCTGATATTGAACATTTACATTTATAACACCCACAGAAATAATTGGTTCATGTACATATGAATTTAAGATTAAATCAGTTGGATGCAATTTTAAGTGATTCAATTTATCCAGGTAATACTGTTCAGAGATTATAGGTACCCCTGAACCTGTGTTTACTTCAAAAGGAATTTCTTTTCTTTCCATCTGTACACTTATTCCAAAATGTTCTACTCTTTCACGCTTCTCGGCAAGCTGATTTTTAAATAGCCCAAATAAATTTGAAATGTCATCAATGTTTTTATCACTATTGTCATTTAACACATCCAACCCCACAAAATGTTGTTTATTGCTGTCATACTTTTTTCTCTCTCTCTCTCTGAGATTTGCTAGCAATCGGATGAGTAGCCCTATTAGAATTGTTTGACTTATCCAACTGTTTCAGTCGACACACCTTTTGAAAATGACCTTTCTTCTTACATACACGGC
This sequence comes from Timema bartmani, assembly GCA_902151455.1. Classification (NCBI taxonomy): domain Eukaryota; kingdom Metazoa; phylum Arthropoda; class Insecta; order Phasmatodea; family Timematidae; genus Timema; species Timema bartmani. Next base: position 1,531 of record CABFWB010007607.1, read on the forward strand.
ATTCATACTGATTATAATGGCATTTATTTTTTAAATGACCGTTTCTTCCACATCAATAACACCTCACCTCTATCGTACCGCCTTTTCTCTCTTCTTTTTTCGACATTTGAAGAATTTGGGATTGACGATCAGCTGTTCTACCGGTGTTATGTCCAAAGGCCAGTGACGCTGCATCCTTCTCGGCTGCCTCCAAAGATGTTGAAAGCAGCACTGCCTTTTCGTAGTCTAGTTGTCTCTCCGCTATAAGTAATTGCTTAATAGAGCTACTTCTCAATCCACTTACAAGACGATCACGTAAATAATCAGATAATGATTCTTTAAATTCGTAATGCTTTGACATTTGTTTTAAGCTAGCGATATAATCTGATACACTTTCATGTTCATCTTAAACTAAATTTATAGCTTTCGGCAATAAACGATGGTTTAGGATATAAGTGTTTTTGGATAATTTTAATTAGATCCACATAGTTTTTTGTTGATGGCTTGCCAGGTGTACATAAATCTCGTAAAAGATTAAAAGTTTTCACGCCTCCTATTGTCAGTAACGTACTTACTTTCTTCTCATTAATTTTACTATTACATTCGACAAATAGCTCGAATCGCTCTACATATGACGACCAGGTTTCTTCATTACTCTCGAAACTACTCATGTTTCCTATGACAGCCATTTTGTGTTAATATGGATGATTTTTCATAGACCATTCCCTAAATTATTAAAATCCCCAAATATTCTCGGAGTTGCCTCAAGTCTGCTATGCATACGTTTCCAATTGAAAAACTTTTTTTTTTCACTTATATAATTAAATTAATTCAAAACAACTTTAAAAGCTGCTCTTACAAATAGCCAGGAACATTACACCATAGCTTGTTTTTCCTCGTCGCCAATATGTTATGCACGTAACATGGTAAGGACGGCTGGAATAAGAATTAAGAACACTTAACCTCTGAAAATTATGTTCGGAGGAGCTTGAAAAACTACCTGGGCTAGAAGTTGGCAATGTCTGAGCTTGTTATTTGATCCATGATGGCTCTAAAATAAATGTTATTGTACCAATTGATTTGAAATCAACAATTTTTTAGAACTTCAGTAACTTTCCTATTTTCCATATTCAAATATGGAAACCTTTAAAGATAGGAATATTCTGATGCGTCTTATTTGCAGAGTTTGTGCTAAAGAAGACAAATATTGTGTTGATGTTTTTGGAGATGCTGGGAAGAAAAATAAGCTAGAAAAGAAGATACGATTATGTTTACCTATTAGTGTAAATACGCAATTATATATTTTAATTGGTGTAGCTAGTAATTTATTTAGCGCTATAAATGCAAGTAAGCCATTTACATGTGTTTAAAACCAAAGGCTAAGTCTGAGGTTAAGTTACTTGAAAAATTGTCCATTTATTAAATTATATCAAAAATTTAAAATTAAAGCTGGTGACTTGCCGCCAATTTTATATTTTTTCCAACTAAATATATGCCTGAACTAAATTAACAATGGTTTTTCTCTGGTTTTCCTAGCAATTTTTAATATTTCCTAGTTAAAAAAAGTATTCAGTTGCTAAGTTGTTGGGGACAAAACCATTACTTTAATCTAATTTTATTGAAACAACACTATCCTACATTATTAACATAGGTTTTAAGTTCTATGCATATAATATAGTCAATTTAAAATATATAATTAATTATTAATGGGAAATGCTACATATCAGTGGGTGCCTAAGTACAAAAAACATTTGGGTTGGGTGTGGACCACCTTGTGTTTAGGGACCATCAAGCACAGGAAAGCTAAGTGATCAAGGGTGATAAAATGGCACACACCAGGTAATGTCTATGAACATTCACTTCTCTTAGAAGCTCTAAGAGGAAGTTCTTTCTTCATTTCTTCCCTTTTATTTCTCCTTTAAATATTTGTTTGACAATAGCTTTTGTTGTGTGTAAAGATTGTAACAAATATTTTATTTCTCATAATATGACAGTGTAAAAATTTAAAGAATCCTGTGCACTTTGCATACTATGGCCTACCTACACCTCTTATATCTGCTACCCACACACCAACCTTTTTATAAATGTTTTGACCTCAACACCGGCACGAGTGTCACTATATTTTAAATATTAAAATATAGGTCTACACAATCTGTGGAGTGTGACGTCACACTCCACAAATCTAAATGTTGTATCTATTATCAGAAGGATGTTTGTGGGATTGTTCTCTCATATCTTCGAGTGTCTCCAATAGTCTTTAGTTATGTTGAACTATTTCACAAAACATTCCAAATTTGTGTCTCAAAAGTATAATTATTCTTCGATCATATTCGAGAAAAATATACCTAGTGGTTCATTTAATGACTCAATCAGCTAATTAAGCTATTTGTTTCATTTTAATTTGATTTCTACAACAAATCTTGATTTAATTTCAAAAGATTTTTGTTACCGATAGCTCATACTAAAATGTGTTTTTAAGTAGAGCCTTGGTTATCTTAAATAAAAGGGGTGGACCCAATTTCGGATTTAACCTAAATTTTGGATAATTTATAAATCCTAATTGTGCTGGTAATTTAAAAATACACATTTATTCAGAAACACCCTGGGTCGGCCATGTTTTCTCAGAAACTTGCCGTTTTGACACGTTGCAGAGAAGTTACGTTACCTAACTCAGGGCATGAGTTCAACGAAGAAAGGGTGGGCTATGAAAGTTACATTGCTAGGTGACCGCCCAGTCTAGCCACCTATAAATTACCCTCCTCATCCATGTAAGTGACTAATCAAAACTTTTGTCGACCCACATTGATGGGTAGCCTACACAGGTAAAAGTATAAACTTTGTCTGATCTATTTTGCTTGTGATGGTGGGATCCAGATTTGAATCTCGTCCAGGTGTACTGAGGGTAATTTCTCAATTTTAATTGTTAGCCACTCTACTTCTATTCAAATATGGGTACATTTCCTCAAAATTCTACCTTCCTTCCCCATTAGTGTAAATATGTGGATAGTAGAGTAGATGGGTAGTGAGATCTAAGGGCCAAAAAAATAGTTTAATGCGCTAATTTAAAAAAAGTATAATCTTAATATATTAATTTCTTGATGAGGCTAGGACAAGCTTGTTCTTAACCAATACTTAGACATTTAATGGAAAAGAAAGTTGTGTTGTGCACAGGTGAAGGAAGATGATAACATGCCCAAGCAAATCTGCCTAAGCTGCCTCAATAGACTGGACTCGAGCTATGAGTTGTACGCTCGGTGTGTGAGTGCCCAAGCCACCATCAAGAGACTACTTGATGCTGCAGATAAGGACATCCTTGCACCCGGGAGCACCCATCTTGACTGGGCACCAAGTAGCAAGGTGAACTTCAGGCACTCACTAGGTAGTATGTGAAAGTCAACTTCTTTAGCTAGTACTGATTGAGTTGTACTACAAATAGTGTAGTGGACTCCATTCTGGTAGTTTAAGGCTCGATCCTGACCAGCTGTGTTGGAGAAATTTTTTCCTCCTTCTGGTGGTTGACACTGTGTTTTTATTGTATTGTGCTGTATCGCAGAGTTGGCAGCAGCTGCTTGTGTTGTATGCTATGTTGTAAAGGGACAGAAGTTTTGTTTACTAAGCTCTGTCTTGAAGGTTCGCAACAGTGGGCTACAGCTCTCAGGGCCTAGCATCATGAAGATTGGAAGCAGTGTGGTGAAGCTGCAGGACTACCTGATGGGCCCAAGCGACGACGAACCACAGCCCAAAGTGATGCGCCTCCAGGAAAGCCCAGACTTCTCCAGGCTAGTTCAGAGTAGTATACTCCTTGGAGAGGAGGGGTCTGGAGACATGCTGGGAGCCAAACCTGAGACCCCAGGAAGCTCTACCATTAGCTTCAACCAGCAGCATCCAGTCAACACCATCTCTCAGGTACTTGGTTGGGACAAGACGATAGAGATACATCTCATAATAAAGCCAGCACTCTTTCTTATCTGAGTGATGCTGAAGAAAAATTGTTGCGATAAAACACTAATGGACACACATTTGTTTTAACTACAGTGTGATTTTCTTAGGAAGCCGGTTATTTAATAACTGAAAATGCATGTTGCCACAATGGTGTAAATAAAAATATTACAATTGTATTTATATTCTTAGTTTGTTTAGTCAATGATGTAAAGGTAAATAATACAGTAATCCATTAATATTATTTGTTCTGTCTTATGACAGGCCCATTCCTTTTATCAGTGAACTTAGACCGCCAATGCGTCCTGTCCTCTGCATCCTCCTTTAGCTCCCAGAATTATCTTCTTTCCTTCGAGTCATCTAATATTTGAATCCTTTTTCCTAATTTCCTCATTTCCTCAACCTTTCCTTCAATGAATTCATGCAGAAGACAGTTCCTCTTAAGGATGTGTCCGATCCAGTTTGCTTTGTACCAAAGAATCACAGCCAAAAAGTTTATCTTCTCACCCTCTTTTCTTACCCACTATTCTTAAGACTTATTATTTTGTCGCCCCATCTTTCCACCTGATCTTTTCAAGTCTTCTCCAGCATCATATTTCACAGATCTCCCCAAACTCAACTTACTGGTCAGCAGCAACCTCTTCTTGTTGAAAGCTTCCTTGGCCATGGCAATCCTCGACCTAATTTCTTTAGTGAGGTAGGCATCATTTGTCAGCAGACTTCCTAGGTACTTGAACTGCTATGTTTTCTAACTCCTGGCTTCCAATTTTGATTTTCATTGGCTCTTAATTTTTTGAAATCCCCAACACTTTTTACTTCTCATTGTTGATCTCCATGGCATATCTTCTTCCTATCTCCACCAGTTGGTCCATCATTTCCTGCATCTTTTCTTTATTTTTGGCCAGCAGTGCTAGATCATCTGCATATATTGTGTTGATGACGTGTCCTATCCTGAAAGTGCCACGTTTCTCCAGGGCTTCCCTGACTAGTCACTCCCCATACAAGTTGAACAGGCTGGGTGCATCCCTGCATCATTCCTCTTCCAATTTCTACGCTGTTGGTCTTTCCATTTTTCAGCTTCACTTTCACTCGCTGTCCCAGGCACAGGTTTGCATTCAGCCTTCTGTCCCTCCAGTTGATGCCAATCTTCTTGAGTATTTCCATCAGTTTCTTCCACTTCACATAAGGAAGTATTAGTGGAAGCTTTTGATATCTTTTTAATTAATAAATATAATAAGATATATTTATACAATGCCAAATTTTGATGACTTTTAGTCAATGTTGGTGGTCACGAGTGAGCTTCCTATAAAAATCAGGGTTTAACTTTTACTGCCACAGAGAGCTTCATCTGGCTCAGAGTGTAAAATCTTGTTCTTGGCTGGTCTGCAAGATTGACTGTCTACAGCCAAAGAAAAGAAAACTAGCCGTCGACAGTAAAATAGTCTTACTACAGTTCAACTATAACTATTAACTTATTATACTGCACAAAAGCATGTTACATGTTAATTTTAGAGTTTATTTTTTATAAAAATGCTTACAACCAACTGGAAATTGCTAGGCTTAGGACTCTTGCTTTTAGCCCTGTGAAATAAGTTTGAAAAATGTGTATACAGGGTCGTTTACTTTATAGTGTGTTTGGATTTTGCACATTTTAAGTGTGTTAATATAGTTGGTTTGTGTTTTTTTATTCTATGGAATATTAGCATCTTTCAACAATGTATGTCCCTAATGACATGATGGGGGTGCAGTCTTCCCAGGGACTTGGACTGAGGCCTCAAGAGGACCCCCCACACTTCCTAGAGGCAGTTACTATGACCCCTGAGCAGTTCATGGAGATGGGCTCATCCCAAGCCCAGAGCTCACAGCAACTTGCAGGTGGCGCCCAGATCATGGTCACCATACCCCCCTCCAACACCCTCTTGCGACGGTCGGCTGGTGTGGCCAGCCCTATCTCCAAAAACGATCTACCTGCTACCGTCGCAAAATTACAGAATCTGGGATCTTCCAGTAACCTTCATACATTAACGCCAACTAACCTACAAACATTAACATCATCAAACTTACAAACTTTGTCATCAAACTTGCAGAACTTGACACCATCAAACTTGCAAAATTTGACATCGTCAAACTTGCAGAATTTGACACCGTCAAACTTGCAAAATTTGACACCATCAAACTTGCAAAATTTGACACCGTCAAACTTGCAAAATTTGACACCATCAAACTTGCAGAATTTGACACCATCAAACATGCAAAATTTGACACCATCAAACTTGCAGAATTTGACACCATCAAACCTGCAAAACTTAGCATCAACAAATTTACAGGCCTTGACTCGTCCAAACTTACAAACATTTTCAGCTTCAAACTTGCAATCTTTATCAAAGCCAAATCTACAGACATTAACATCATCCAATCATTTGTCTTCTTCAACAAGTTTACAAGCCTTGACACAGCCAAATTTACAGACATTAACATCATCTAATCATATGACACCTTCAGCAAGTTTACAAGCCTTGACACAGCCAAATATACAGACATTAACATCATCTAATCATTTGACTCCTTCAGCAAGTTTACAAGCCTTAACACAGCCAAATTTACAGTCAATAGCACCATCTAATCTCTTAACTCCTTCATCAAACTTACAAGCGTTGACACCAACCTCAAACTTCCAACATCTGAACTCTGTGTCTAACTTTCAGACCCTAACAAGTGGGTCTAATCTACAAACCTTGGCACCCTCATCAAGCTTAACTGTGACGCCAGTGGCACTGATCACCTCTACACCTTCAAATGATGTTTCTAAGACTTTCCACAACATGATGAGCAGGAAGCCAAAACCCACCGCGACTCCAAACGTTGGAGGGGGCCCTCATATAACGTCAATGCTTAGTCTCTCTGATATCTTGGGAACAAGCAGGAGTTCTGGCAGTGTTGGTACCAGCAAACCTCCTGTGCAAGTGGTCATTCCTAACACCGGAGGATGCCTTCCTGTGAAGTCAATAGAATTTGGCACGAATAAACACCTGCCATGGCAGCACAATAGTGGCATAGCAAGCTCCTTGGCAAACAATGGAACAACCATTTCTCTCCTTGACGACAATGACTCGCGTTCCCCCTCACCACTTGGCACTTCCTCGCCACCGAGTAGCCCCCCTTCTGGGGGTTTGGAAATCAATACACAGAAAACCTTGACACCCATACAGCCCAGAACCATCTGGTCTCAAGGGTCGAGACAGGGGTCTCCAGCCAAACAGAATATGTTATTGTTCACCAAGCGTCCTGTCGGCAAGAAAACGCGGGAAGCTAGAGAGGCTCGCAAGGCCCTTGCCAAGCCTACACAGAAGACCATTGAAGTAGAACTCAGGTGAGTTTGGCAGTTATTGCTTTGTTTATAACATTGTGTCATCATTCTGGCACATTTATAAATAAATTTATATATATTACCAATTAGGGGTGTGCGAAGCTTCAAATCTTCAACTTGGCTTCAAAACAAATATCAGCTTCAACTTCGCTTTGAAAAAAATTCGGGATTCGCCAATAATAACATTGACATCTAAAATACTCAATTTATTGCTAACTTATTTATTGCCATTCTGAGTTGTTTATACATTACAAATAAATATTCATATGAACACATCTGAAGTAATTGAATTGTAAATTGTGATAGTAACTTTATTTATCATAATAAAACAAAATCTTACAAACATTAGTGCAATAAAATGTTTTCTCAGTAATTTTAGTGCATAAAGTTTGTTCACTGTCTGAACTATATATATTTAATATTGTAAAGTAGCTTATGTGTAATAATTTGTTTAACCTAGTTTCTTTTAATATAATTATTTATAGTGGTTTTGTATTTGTATTTGGTTCTTCGGAAATTTCCTGCTGCCTTTGAGGGTTTCCCTCCGTTTTTGAGGATTGAAGGGGAGGGAAAAGGAAGGTTTGGAGTGTGTGTAGCGCAGTTCAGCGTGGTAGTTGGTTCACATAGGGTGTTCGCCATAGTGGGTGCACTAATTGCTGCACAAATCATCGTCCATGTTTCGAGTCGGGTGTTACAGGCCCTAAAGTGGCCTCTTTTATCAAGAAACCACAACAAGTGTTCAAGATACGCTGTTGAATCAGCCCCTTGTTCCCCATTCCTTCCTAATCTAACCCAGCAACCCAAAGGTAGGCCTCCATTGTCGGTGAACCTAAATTGGACGAGGTAAGCTATTCCTATTGTAATTTAATATTGAATACTATTCATTTTCCTTGCTTTCGTTGGTTATTTTATCGTTTGTTGGCTGAAACAAACAAAGTTAAATAAACAACCACAGTATGATATTGTTTCTAGCATTTAAAAAAAAATTACCAAAATATATTTGACTTTGAGAATATCAGATATCTCAAATATTCGATTCGAGTTCTCTTCGAATTAAAAAAGTGTGCTTCCCACACCCCTCTTACCAAGAATTCTTAAGGTAAATCCAATCTTCTTCCTCTTCAATCGTTTGTTGAATTTCACAAATATTTGAATTTTTGAATCCTGAAGAATATTCGAGATTCTATTACTAAATAAAAAATATATTTATGGATTAAAACTAAAGGGTCGATCTCTTAACAAGCTGGCGAGAACATGGACTATTGGAATGGTGGAATGTGAGAGGAGTATCCGGTAAAGAAAATGAACTTTTAGAGGACATGATTGGAAGAAAAATTAATATTCTGCGTGTATGTGAAACCAAGTGGAAAGGGAAAGATGTTTTAATGACTAGTGATGGTAGCCTAGCACTGTGGTTAGGTGTGGATGAATGGGTAAGGGGAAGTCAGGGAGTAGGTTTAATCCTAAGCCCAACAGCTAAGCTGTTTGTGAGAAGGTATGAGCGGGTGTAATCTATATCAATTGTGTAAGTATATATGAAAATAGGCATTCGTAGAATTATGTTGGTTGCTTGTTGCTTGTTGTTGATGAAGGCTGAAGACACTAATGTTAGAATGGAGCTTTGAAATGATCTCACTGAAGTCTTGAATGGATGTGAGCTGGGTGAAAGAATTATTTTGTTAGGAAATATGGATGGATGGGTACCCATAGAGAGAATTCCATGAGATTGTTTGGAAGATATGATGATGAGTTATTGAGTCTGTGTTTGGAAAGAGGTTTATTTATGTCGAACACATAGCTTAAGCACAAAGTTATTCATTTTCATAAATGGCAAAGGGGCGATTCGAGAACGATTGATTGTATTTGTGGTGTATGATGAGAGACTTAGAAGTTTAGTAAGGAATATTAGGCCTGTGCATGGAGCTAAATGTGTAATAGATCACATCTTAGTAGTTGAATTAGGTTGTAATTTTGTGAGGAAGAAGTGCAAGAGTATTAAGCAAGTAAGGGTGAAACTGGAAAAGTTGCAGGATAAAAGTGTGAGAGTGCAATATGAAAGATTGCTGGGCGAAAAATTAACTTTATAAGAGCATGGATGGAATGCAAAATAAGAGTATGGATGGAATGCGAAGTAAATGCTAATGATATAGAAAGTGCTTGGAAAAAAATAAAAGGCTGTAGTTGAGAGTGTGAAAGACAAAACTTAAACTTAAAAAACTGAATCTTAAAAAGAGATGTATGGTGGAATGAACAGGTGAAAGAAGCTATTAGAAAAGAAAGAAGCATACAAATGAACGATTGCTGTGAAGAGTGAGACACAACGTAAGAAGTTATGGGACATACACAAAAAGAAAAAGAATAATGCAAAGAAAGTAATGTAGGAGAGTAAAGAGCAAATGAGATTGAAAGAAGGAAGAAGAATCCAGAAAGATTTTGATGGAAATAAGAAGCTGTTCTGGAAGTGGGTAAAAAGAATGAAACAAGGAGTGCATGCAAAGATCTAGGGCATTCGGAATGAACGTGGTGAGATGATCTGGGATGAAAACATCAAAGTCATTTGAGCAACTGAATGGCGAGAACTTGGAGAAAGTAGCAGAAAATATGGAAAATGTTATGATGAGTGAAATAATTAACGAGGCTGGGGTGGGTGTTAAAAGCTATGAAAGAGTTAAAGAATGGCTAAGCTGAGGGTGGGTATATGGAATCACAAGTGAAATTCTTAAATGTGGGGGCACAGTACTACTTTACCACTTGCCAGATTGTGTGAGTCATTCATTGTGTTTGATGGAATTTCGAATGTTCCTAGTGACTTGAAGAATGCTGTCATTGTTCCCTTGTACAAAGGCAAAGGCATTAAGAGTGAATGTAATAATTATAGGGAAATTAATTTTCGGGTATTCCAAACAAACTTTTTGGGAAAGTCATAATTGAGAGGGTCCGTGAAAAAACTCTGAGCATAATTTGGGATGTTCAATATGGTTTTATGCCAGATAGAGGTTGCATGTATCAGATATTTCCATTGCAACAAGTGATTAAGAAATATATGGCAGTAAGGAAGAAAGTGTATTGTGCATTGGTTGATATAAAAAAAGTGTATGATCAGCTGAGTATGAGTATATTATGGAATGTTCTGAGAGAGTATGGTGTGGATGCATTGTTAGTAAACGCAGTTATTGCAGTGTACGATGGCATTAAAGTGCGCATTAGCGTGGATGGATCTTTGAGCAAATGGTTTGACATTGAACAGGATGTCAGACAAGGTTGTGTTATGTCTCCCTGGTTGTTTAATGCATTAATGGAAAAGTGTATGAGGGATTCTTGTAAGGGTGCTTGGGGTGTACAAATGGACAGTGTGATTGGGAGAGTGCTGTTAGTGCAGATAATTTTGTATTAATGACTGAGAATGAAAATGACTTGCAGAATGCATTAAATCGTTTGAATGTGGTGATGGGCAGAGTTGATCTTTGTATAAATTTTTCCAAAATTAAGGTGATAATTTTTGATAAGGACAGATCAGGAAATGATTGTCAGCTTAATATGAATGAAAAATTGTTAGAACAAATGAATTATATTTTGTGTATATGAACAGAATGTTCTTTAAAAATGGAAGGATGGATGGGGAAATCAACAGATGGGTGAATGTATCTCAGAAAGTATTTGGATGTATGTTGACTAATGCAAATAATGAGGTACCATTGAAAGAGGCAAAGATGGTAGTATATAAAAGTGTGTTATCGCAAACATTGTTTGATGGATATGAGGCGTGGTTTAATCAGGAAAAACACAAGAGCAAGATGAATGAGGTTGAAATTAGATATATAAAAAATGTATTTGTAAAAACTCGTATGCTCAAAGTCAGTAATGAATGGGGGCTCAAGGAATGCAGTTTGAAAGGAAATCCAATAGGTCATTGTTAATGAAGCTTTTTAGGTTTGTTTAGGCATGTTGAGAGGATGAATGTGGATCAGGTGACGAAGCAAATATATGAAGGTAGAGTGAGTTGATCAAAAGGAAGGGGTAGGCCATGTAAAACCTGGCTCTATGTTGTAGAAAAATGTGCGAAAAAGAGAAACATTAATAGTTTTAAGAACAAAAGAGCATGCACTGTTTATGGATGTTGTTGAAGCAAAGCGAGTATGTGAGGATGAGAAATTGTGGATAAAGTTAGTGATGATAGATTAAGTACCTACCCTTTGGAGTTGTTTTTTGAGCTATATGCACAGTTTCTTTCCTACTCCGTAAGAGAAAGGCGTGTTTCGGTATGTATATATTAATATTTATCTTATTGACTTGTGAAGCCTATGAAAACTGCCACTAATATTTATCTTATTGACTTGCGGCCCCTTTGAAAACTGCCATTATTATTTATCGTATTGCTTTGTGACTCCTTTGAAAACTGCCACTAATATTTATCTTATTGCCTTGTGACTCCTTTGAAAACTACCACTAGTGATATATATTCTACTTTGCAGTGACTCCGAAGACGACATGAGCAAACACTCGCCTCTTTGTGATTGTGCTTTGTGCAAGGAAAAAAAGAGAAGAGTGACTGTGACAGCAACTTCTCCACAGATTGAGTTGCCACAGACTGAGCAGTCAACAGAGGGTAAGGAAAAATGCCAGTACTGTGGTGTGTTCTTCGCGGCTCATATCATATTTCACCACCGCAAACTGCACTTCAGAGAGCGCTTCTTCTCGTGCATTGACTGTGGCAAGAACTTCCAAACGGAAACAGGACTCGAGAGCCATAAATGTCAGGTTGATGAGATACCTGCACCCTCATAGGAGCCTCCTTGAGGTTCTTAGACACGCTTGTTGTAAATAATTGTAAATTTATCATCATCATTGGTTTATTTAATATTTAGAAAGTAATATTGAAAATTATTAGTTTCCTTGTAAAGTTGAATATTGTGTTGAAATTCTGATTTCTTGGATTCTGTAAATATCCTTGAAAACTAGCTCACATGTTTGAAACATAATTATATGTGTTTATGTAATTCTTTATTTTATTTTGTATTTTTAAATCTACACATAGTAATAAAGAAAGTCAAATGGTTTTGTCTATGAAACAATTTTATGTTTCCAGAGTAATTGTGTTGTGGGACCAATACACTCTAAAACAGCACAACTATGTTTGGTAGGCTTATTTATCATTAAATTTATAGTTTTTTAATATTCTTTTTGTTCTTATTTTTACTTATTCTGGCTAAAAACAAATTAGAAAACTCTGTGAGAGTTGTTGGCAGTATATCAATTAAAAAAATAAATCTTTTTACTAGTAAACAGGTAAATGTCATGCAATTTTGAAACCTATTTTGGTTGGAAATTCTGAAACGATAAAGGGGCCATGAAGGCTAAGCCAGCAATGCAGACTGTGAAACATGTTAAGTGACAAACACCAGCAAGACAAAATAAACAGTTTTAAAAAATCTTCAAATTACCATGGCACTCGGACTAAAAAACTTTTTTTTTAATATAAATGTTCATTATGCTTCACAGAATAATGTGCTTACTGGTTCGTTGGAGATTTGAAACATGAAAAGCATATCGTAGTTAAGACAGCGGACCACTATTTTTAAAGTTAAAAATTAAAAGTGTGGTAGGGTGTATAATAAATCAAGATAAAAACCATGAACATTTGACAAAATGACAATTATAATATAATAGTACACTTCTACTCCTTGTACATGTTTAAAAATATGTGATATCAAATTGAAATTTAAAATGTCTTTGGAGAAAACCATCAGGTTATATATTAACCTTCATCCTTAAAACATTTATAAAAACCATTTATACAATATTTAATTTGATATAAACAATCATAAATAACACTGGATAAAAATTACTCAATACTTTCAAATTTAATTACACTTGCCCATTTTGTTCCACGATCTGCATGAAAAGTAGTACGCGTACAAGCGTGAATTTAGGTAGAATATTTGAATTTTTTTTTTTAGACTAATGGAAGTGGAGGGCGAGGGCTGTGGCGGCGACCAATGAGGTTGCGAGACCAATGAGATTTTTATTTTGAATCTTATTGCTAGGTTGTGGGAGAGTAGGGGTAAGCAGTTGGCACTGGGCAAGGCGATTGGCAAGAAGGACCTGTGTTAAAAAAAATATATACCTACCAACGTATGTAAATGTTTCTTCATTCAATCTCTCTGTGCCCCACTCCCCTTTTACGATTTTTAAATTCGTGCTTGTATGTGTATATATTAAACATTACTATTTAAACCTCTTCATTACACATCATAGGGTGGAAAAATATAAAAGACATAAGGATATTGAATCATTAATAAGGGAGCGTTCAAGCATTATGTAAGCACATTTTTGGCCATTTTTAACCAACCCCTTGTAATCAAAAATAAGCAAATGCGTGACCCCACTCCCCCCTCTTGCTTATGTAAGATATGTCAACTTTTTTAAATTTTTTCTAAGGAATACCCATTCTTTTTTTCATGCAATTTTACCTATAGCCTGAACAGGTAGTAAGAAGCAATGATAAAAAAAAATTAAAAATTCATGCAATTTTTAAATTGATGGTAATTATAAACATAGAGGTGTAAATTAATATTGTGAAATAATTGATAATTAACACTGGTATACAATGAATTTAAATTTATTGAACAGGTAGAATTAAAACAAGTTAGAAAAACATAAAAGTTTAAAATTTTAATTTATCTTTAATTGAAGTTATAAAAAAGGTATTATTAGTGAATACATGACTATTATATTTATAAAAAAAACACCCTAAACTCCATTTAATCTGATGAACAAGGTCCTTGAATCCACGTCTCAACTCTTTCAATTATTATGTTTCTATTTGGGGGGATGTGTGTGGGCTAGGTCACTCAAGATTTGGCTTACTTCTATAGTCTTCTCCACTTCTTCCTTGTTTAGCCACTCAGCATCTTCATTGCTGTCCAAAGCTGCCAGAAGTTCAAGCTGCTTGCGATTCACCCTCCTTCAATTTTGCTCAGCTCTCTATGTCTTACGTAAACATTGTTCTGACCCCCCTCTCCCCCTTGTCTGAAAAAATAAGCAAAGCAAGTATTACCTAAGGTGCTTAGGTAATACTTGAATGCCCCCTAAGCTGCTATTCGAGGTGTATATAAAAGGTAATGCAGTCTGGGTACAATATTGTCATCCTTGAATGACACAAAGTATAAACATCCCTGAACAGACGGGATGGACATTGGTCCACAGAGATCACTAAACTGTTGATCCCTACTTTACAAAAAATCCCAACTTCAAAAATCGTTAAACATTTAATTCCTTGTTTAGTAGATTGTAGAAATCTTAGTTAATCAAGTAGTCTAGTAGCACCGTTGTCAGTAGGCAGAGACAAAAGCCAGTGAGTGTATGCCGAATGTGGTATGGAAACGAATCACATAAGAGAACATGAGCTGCCCAGTAGCAAAATTTCACTCCGCCAGCAATCCTTGAAGTGGCAGCATTGTCGGCCAATGTTTTATTTATGGTTTAGTGTTTTTAGTTGTGACTTTCGTGGCTGCTAGACTGTCACAGTTTTATTATTCAAATTATCATATGTTGTACAGCCAATGCCTTAATTAGGGCTTTATTAAATTTTGAAGCCTGTTATTGTTCTGTCATTCAGACGGTGTTGGAATGTTGCGATCAAAAGCAGACTTGAGCATTACCCAAGATGTATTATTTGTATAAGGAGAAGTGTGCTAAGGAAAATAATCCCCCAGTAAAATAGTCTCTTTTCTATAAAATATGTGTCACTGAATTTAATCTCGATTTCCATATCTCATAGAGTGATAGATGTGATAGATGTGATTTGTGTGAAAAGTATGAAGTAGCAAAAAAGACAAATACATTAACAAAAGAATTAAAGGGAGAATACGTTAGGCATCAAACATTAAAGAATGCAATGCGGGAAGAAAAGAAAAAAGACAAGGAATGTGACACTCCTGTCTTAATGTTTGACTTGAAAAATATAATTTTGTGTCCACATACAAACATTAGTTGCTTTTGCTACTTAAGAAAATTATATGTATATAATTTAACTGCATTCTATTCAGTTACTATGAAAGTATACTGTGCAATATGGCCAGAAGTAATGGCAGGCCGAACTGGAAATGATATTGCGAGTGCACCTCGAAGAATTTTGGATGAATTAATTAAAGAATCAATGACTTAATTACATGGTCTGACTCATGTGTGGCCCAAAATCTAAATTCGATTATGCCTAACGCAATCCTAGCTTTCCTTAGGGACCGTTCAACTATATCGACTGTCACTATGAAGTATTCTTTGCCAGGGCACTCTTGTATCCAAGAGGTGGATAATGCACACAGTAGTATCAAAAAAGCCACGAACCGCCGAACCCTTATCAAGTAATACAAATGAGACCCGATGATTTCAAGGACTTCTCAGGAACTGCACAACTATTAAATTATAAGACTGTTACATTATCCCAGGTAGCAATAATAAAGTTAACCAAATTATATCATGAAATTAAATAAAAACTGAGCCATGAAGTAAAAAAAAATTAAAAAATGGCCAATATCAAATTTAATGAGACTCCAAGTAGGAGTGTTGTGAGCATGCCTAGAGGACTTGTGTTTTGAACATCAAACCAAAAGTTCTAACGAAGAATATGGAAGTTTCAAATTTGAAAAAAAAAGGCCATCAAAACAGCCATCCCCTTCATGCCTCTGCAAGACAGGAAGTACAACTCAGCAGTGCTCAAATTACAGATTAACTGAATTTTGCCTGTGATTGTATACCATTTTGATGTTATAAAATTAATACAACAATTACATTGAGTTTTAATGTATATCTTATTTAATGTAAGATTGAAATATAATTCATAGTTTTAACTGAGAATAATTATTTGATTACTTATAAAAATTAGTTTGATAGAGTTGTATGTGCAGTTAGAACCTTGTAACGTTTCCAAAGAGTCAAAATCATAGTTACAAGGTTCAAACTGCATTTTCTCCTACCTCAGATTCAGCAAATAAAAATGAATTTTTAAAAGAATAATAGTAGAAAAAGCTTTCAATAGACCTATATGTTTGGGGTTTGTGTATGTGTGTATTGTTTTTGTTTTGTTTCATTTCGTTTTATTTTGAACTCTGTTTACTTTGTTGTTTTGGCGCCAAGAAACTTAGTTTGGTGTCTGTTGTGCGCCTTCTTTTGTTTAACGGTTTTGCTATCGCGGTCGTATTTCCGGTCGCGGACAGCCAGTCTCGTTTTGGATTCCGTCCCGCATACATCGTGTGTCGTATAAGATAAACATTCTGTTGTTATGTGATACAACACTATACAGTCCACTTCCTACCAAACANTCTTTTATTAACAAGGTGTTATACATTTATATTAAAATAAAATCTCAAGTAATATATGAATCTAACTAATTGTTTACATCTCTTCTTAGAAAATAGATTCCTCGGTCCCGGCACAGATTTATTTGATTGAAAAACCCTTCCTTCACCTCTGACAAGATTTGTATTAATCACAACTTGTGAATGTGTGGAATGCCAGACCTCCACCGTGGTTCGGATTCCACGCTAAACTGTAGGTCCTCCATTTCGTCTCACAATCACCCTACCATTGCACATTAGCGTAAGTGCGTATAACCCGAACGGGTAGTAAGACGCGGTGCTAATAATAATAATAATAATAATAAATGAAAATAGATTTACAAACATGTGCGTGGAGAGAGGAATAATTTGAACAGCATGATTGCAAAGTACGAGGAAAGAACCATGCGTACTATAAACAGGAGTCAGTACCACAGGGAGAGAAACATCTTGGGATGTTTCATTTGACGCACAATTGAAGGGTGTTTCATTCGACAGCCCAAGCGAGGGGCTGTATCCATTGGAGAACATTGTGTGGCGCCTGCCCGTGGGATGTTTCATTTGGGGCCCACTGTGGTGCATGCATGGGCTGTTTCATTTGGCACCCAACGTGGGACATGCATGGGTTGTTTCATTTGGTGCCCAACGTGGGGTATGCATGGGTTGTTTCATTTGGTGCCCAACATGGGTCATGCACGGGTTGTTTCAACATGTACTATTGAAAATGTCTGACTACACTATGAATGGCTTAGGAATTTTAAGTTTGATTGGGCAGAACTTTTGTAGCGTTTATCTACGATAGCTGCAACACAAGCTTAACTCACCAAGCTTCTTCCCCATTTCACGAGACCACTTCGACCATACCGTAGCTTGACAATCCAGCGACACCTAACGGTGAGTCTGGCAATCTACCTCCCCTCCAGACACCTTGATATATGTCCTTACCTTATATGGAGATGTTCTTGAATCACGGCTCCTCATTGGTCCTTTCTAACTCACATGAGCACTTATTATTTTGTAGACGTTGTAATAGAGTTGGATACGGTTTATAAAGAGATAATTTGGTATGCTTAGGCATACTCAGTTCTGTACGGCAAGGGGCTGCGCTGTGCTCTGGTATATCTATTGCTAACTTACAAATTTCTGTTTCGGACTTAAAAAATAACTTATAGTCTACTCGTTTATTTATTTTTCATAATTCACCTTTGGTTTAAATTCATTACCCTTTTGGTCGTTCTAGATGTATATCTCTCTTGGGTTAGAGTTGTTTAATAAAATTAAATAAAAAAAATCTAATCAATATTGTTGTTAACTGAATTGTATAGCGAACGCTGGCACTTTGAAGAATCTTTCTTATTCTTCATTTTGGAGATTTTTGTTTAAGTGTATATTTAACTAAATCCTTGGTGCTAGATTTAATTATGCAATCTCTTGCTTTGTAATTGATATTTACATATAGCTATCATAGTCTTTATCAGATTAACCAATTTCATTTCTATCAATAATACTTAACACTGCGTCTTACGACCCATTCGGGTTATACGCTTAAGTACTAATTACACTAATGGGCTAGGAATTGGGAAGGTTGAATATAGAGGACGTAAACCTGCATTTGCGTGGAGGGAGAGTAGAAAACCATTTAGGGAAAACCACCCCCAGCTCACCCGAGTGAGACTCGAGCCTCGATCTCCCCGTCCTCGGCAGTCTATCTCAACACGAAACTAGCACGTTAGCTAACTACGCCATCGAGGCTTGTCATTATTACCAGTTTAATAGATGCTTTTTCCATTTTGTCTGATCTTTAAGTTTGGTTTCTGCCTTGTGTGGATATGTTGAAACCAATATAACTCACTTACTATACTGACGTGCCTTATTTAGGCGACTACATCGCAGATTCGCAGTGTGTATTCGCCCAAAGCTTTTGTATGAATTCTACTTATATCTAATATATATGTATATATATATATATTAGCTACAATTAAATCCTTGAGCGGAAACAATTCAGTGATACAGTAAAGTTTTATTTATCCAGACACACGCATGTGTGTGTGTCTTGTTAAATAAAACTTTACTGTACCACTGAATTGTTTCCTGTTTCTTATTGCGGTACAGTTGGTGTTTTAACCGAGATTGCAGTGCGAAACCAAATCAGTATCGGCTTTACTTTTCTTCACATCCTTGAAATGATAAATGAATAAATATAGTACATCGATTTCGAACAACTATCCTGTTTCTGCAGTGGTCAAGACAAGGCGGATGCTGGAATAAACCCTTCAACTACTAAACATAAATGTCGTATTAATAAGACTAAACTTGACGAAACGAGGGCCCCTATGGGGAAGAAGAGGCTTCAGCATAAACACCATGCTTCATTATAGTGGGGTCTGCTCTTTTCCTAGACTTTGCGGAACCACAACATACATATTACCCTGTGTGTTTCCTCGTTAAGCGTAGGACAGCTGTGTAAAGTACTTCTCTAACACTAATTATATCTTTCAAACCAACTTATCATTTAGATGAACTTCACCCATTATATCCAACTTGGGCTAAGTACTCCTGTGTGTCGATTACTTGTCTGTTGACCACTTTGTCCACAAGAGTCGACCAGTTTATTGTCGATCAGTTTTATGCACCAAAATTGGTCGACCGTTCTTATGTCGATCACTTTGTCCCCCTATGCATGAGCTAGTTGACCAGTGAGCCCTACTAGTGTCGGATATTTGACCCACCTAGCATTCCTAATATTTGTCTACATTTTGTCGACCAATTGGCTCTTTAACATATGTTCCTATTCATATCGACCATGTGGTTGACATTGCTTTTGCATGACAGTCACTTGTCTATCGACCACTTTTTCCACCAAGTTAACCAGTGTATTATCGATCTGTTTGCCGGCGCCACATTTGGTCAACCAGTTTGCTGTCATTTGTCCACTTATGCATGAACTTGTCAACCAGCTGTTCCAAATCGTGTCGGCCGCATGTCTCATCTAGCCCTCGAGATATTTTTTTTACAGCTTATCGACCAGTTTGTATGATACCAATGTAAACAACATTAACCTGTATCTAATCTCGTTTACAAATACAACTATTATACTTAGATATTTAAATCATATCATTAATGCCAAACGGTCCTAGTTAAATATAATTGTATCTAAAAATATCGAGATCATTACACTTGTTATATTTCGTTGAATATCAATATATAATTTAAAAAAAAAGTGTTTATCTTACTTAAAAACCTTTAATTAATTTATATTTTTAATCCCATATATTCCAAAAAGTTTGTTTAATTTTTTATAATAACTTGTTGGAATATGTAATCATCTTTACAAACAGCACAATGAATTTGTTCTCATTAGCATCTAATATTTTATTACTTCGAGTTTCCCTGGCTACGCCAGTGCGGATCCAGGGGGGGTGGTGCGATCGTCCCCCTCCCCCCGCATAGAAAATAATCATAAATATTGAAACCAATAATTTAATGTTGTAAAGAATGACTGACTAACACATTCCTCGCCCTATATCCTACACGACCTAATCAAAAACAGGCAACAGCTCTTTCAACTTAACTCTAGAGCAAAGCAAGTGGATTAAAACTAAAATTATCCAGCACTTTAAACCTATATACAGTAATCTACATATTTATTACTTTTATTGTTATGGCGACTTTTTGTTTTGTGTTATATTTGTATTAAAATTACAAATTTATTAATCAAAATTGTGTTCTTTCTTAAAGTCCTCTTTTTATTATTATATTAGTTGTTAATTTCAACTATTTTCCTAAACTGGCAATTTTATTAACATTGTTATAAATTAAAATCTTTATTATTAATTAATTATTAAATTTATCCTTGAAGGAGCCTTATAAAAGACAATTTTCAATCCCCCCCCAACAGCAATATTATTAAATGTATACTTGAGGGAGCATCATGAAAACCAATCTACCCCTCCCCCACCCCTTCTCATCCAACAACTAGCCCTGGATCCGCCCTTGGGCTAGAAGTAGTTAAGTATTATTTTGTCCTAACGATAGCATTGTATTCCAACAAATCCCTTTGTAAACATTTCCTGTTAGGCTACTAATCCCCACTTGCCGTTGACATTGACAATGGATCACATTGGATTCTTGGGCGGTAGGCATTGGATTGGATTGTACATTGGATCATTGGAGCCTTGAATGGTAGGCTCTTGCTCTCTTGACGGCCCTTAGACGGTAGGCTCTTGCTCTCTTGAAGGCTCTTGCCTGACAGAGCTTGCTGTCGTGAAGGTCCTGGCTCATTAGACTGAAGATTTTGAACTTTTTTGATGAAATGGTCAAGACTCAGCTGATGGGCAGCATTCTTCCTTTCTCTATAGTTATTTGTAGCAAGCCAAAAAACTCAATCTCTCTGGCAACTTTGGCGCTTCTACCCATGCAGTCATTNGGGCAGCATTCTTCCTTTCTCTATAGTTATTTGTAGCAAGCCAAAAAACTCAATCTCTCTGGCAACTTTGGCGCTTCTACCCATGCAGTCATTTGTTTTGTTGAAATTGTTTGATAAGATCAACAACATAGGGCTCTTCCTCTTCATCCTTTATGCCGTTCTTCATTTCTTTAAGATCTTCATTGGTGAGTTCTATTGAGTGTGATTGGAGCAATTAATTCACATTTTCCTAGTCTATGTCCTCAAATTCAACATCTTGCTATGTCAACGGTGTCATGTCTTGAATTGGAAAGCTCGTGTTCAGGATCAAAATCATGAGATTCAGAAAATTCAGGCCAAATATTTTTCCAAACTCCCTTTATACAGGACTGTTTAACTTCTGCCCATGAATTTCCAATGTTGTCAATATCACCCCCTTAACACAAAACTGTACAGTAAATATCTTTGTCTTCACTGGAATATTCGCGCACAAGGTCACGCCACTAACGCACAGGGTGACTGCGAAACTACAGCCAACCATTCATTATTATTTATTTATTTTTAATCGCGTTATACCAAAAACGTGTAAAGTGAGATCGCATATAGTTGGGGATACCTGTTTTAACAATCCCATCGTGCATTTTTCTCATTATTTTAGTCATGCCTAACATTATAGGCCCAATTAATACACACAAAACAAATTAAGAAAAATTATATCTGATGCGGCTCAGCAAAAAAAATTGAAACACTGAAAATTAAACTAGGTTTACAATTTCCATACACCTTTGCCCTATATTTGTTACTAGCTATAAAACCACTAGCTAGTTTTGCAAATTTCTAGTTTTTTGAGCCTCTCAGTATATGCATTAATCAGACACAGGTGATTTAGTCTATGTTGTCTCATCGTGGAGCAAAGATAGTTTTTTATTCATATAAGTATTGAAAAACTTCTATCTGCAGTAGCTGATGTAGCTGGTATCACTATCAGAGTTTTCAAACAGTGTGTGCTCCAAGCACATTTTATTTTTATTAT
>CABFWB010007608.1:0-14829 GCA_902151455.1 Timema bartmani
CCTCACATTCACAAGTTGTGATTAATACACGTCTTGTCAGAGGTGAAGGAAGGGTTTGGCAATCAGATAAAATCTGTGCCATGACCGAGGATTGAACCCCGGACCCTCAGCACTGAAATCTGACACCTTACCACTAGACCGCCAGGACTAAACTATACCACATGAACATGAAACACCGTTGAACATGGCACCTCAGGACTGTACCAATATAATCTCTGGCACAGTAGACCAAACGCGATTAGCATCAATACGAGTTCAGATTATAGATAATTCATAATTGTCTCCACTCCGGGAGGTGAGGCTCTCTCTCAATTGAACCGTCACAACTCTCATTCCACTCGATCCTCTCAATTCATCAATGTGGAAGGTGATGCCTCAATTTCACCAACTGTTGATTTTAGGCCACGCTGGGATCGAACCCGAGATAGGTTAGCTCGTTGTAAAATTGAGTAAAAATCAGTTTTTTGGATCAAAAGTGTGTGTATAAACATTTGTTTTCGTATGTACACGTATGGCCATGAGGTTTGAGGTGTCGCGACTGATGATGAAGTTGGCAGCTGAATGCCAGCATGTTGCGATGGGGAGTGGGTTACCATCCCTTTGAACTAATCTCCCTTATATTAACATGCTTTATTTATATCCCATCCTACTACCCGTATGGGCCATCCGTATTTAGTTACAGGTAGAATTTAGAGTGCGTGGAGAGAGAGGGGGAAACAGTTTAGAAAGAAATCACCAACAGTGCACCCTGTTGGATTTCATATCGTGACCCCCCATGAGTGACAAACCAAACCAAACGGGAGTGAAGCTTTACCTGTGAGCACACCTATGTTTGTTTTGATTATCATTAGTATATTACCTACATGATTACTATACGAACGCGACTGAGATGTCATGAAAGAGAATCAACCCTCTCGGTGGGTATTTTGAAAGTTATATCGCTCAAACACAAGACTGCTACCCGTTTCAGGGGCCACGTGGTCTAACACGCTACTCTCTAGTGAACTAGACCACCAACGACGGGGAGATCGAAGTTCGAATCTCGGTCAGATATACTGAGTTTCTTCTAAAATGGTTTTACACTCGGCCTCCAGGTAAATGCGAGTACTTTTCCTCTAAATATAGCCCTGCTAATCCTTAAAACCAATACCGTAATTATTGTATAAGAGCGTATAAACCAAACGGGTAGTAATACGTGGTGCTAAAAACAAAACAAACAAAAAAACCAACAAGACTGTTACAGTTACTGAGTCAGCAAGCAGGCGTCAGAATTGACTATCTAAAAGGTACCTAAGCAGAAACTTAACTGTTATAGTTATAGCCGCTTACATTTCAATTTTGTCCTTCCTAAATTCATTATGGTCATTTAAAAATTAATGATAAAGTTACAACTTCTACAAGCATTGCAACCCCAATGTTGGAAACCAATGGGGTAGTAAGACGCTGCGTATAACCCGAACGGGTAGTAAGACGCGGTGCTAATAATAATAATAATAATAATAGTAAGACGCGATAGCGGGTATCCCGTAGTAATACTTGGTGATAAAAAAAAAGAAAGAAAGTAGAACATGATTAAAAATAAAAGGGTTTATAGAAAGTGGTAGCTGATACTAACATGCAAGAAAGAAATAATTTTCGTTGTTAATTCCAAGAAATGTTATAATAATGTCAGTGTAAATCTTAATTTGAAATTGAATTTGTGTATTTTTATTACTATTTCAACATAGCCTTCTTAAGGTAAGGAGGACACTAGACTTCTTACTCTCTCTGGTTATAAACCTGTGAAATGTCCGCTGGTTAAAGTTAGCAGAGTATGGGTATTCAGTAGGTCCCAGGACTCGAGAACTAATCAACAACGTATGCAAACCTTCTTTCCCAGTTGAAAAAAACTCACCATGTTTTATGGTTGACAGTTCTTATCAACTAAGACTTTAATAGTCCATATATCTTTCTAAATGGACATATGTTGTCAGGCTGGGGCACAGACAAATAATATACCCAGACACTCGAACTCCAGGCTAAAATGGTTGCGTTCCTTTTGGCAGCTTTAGTCCTTCACCACTAGGATCGCTGCGGTTAGTCCTATCATCACACAGTAGTGACACTAGCGAAGCCCAATGTTAAAGGACTCAAGCTGGCAAAAGGAGCACAGTGAAACCCCCGTAAGGTTGAGAGTCTGTTTCTTACTTGTCTGTGGGCTGGGGATACTCACAAGGCTTTGTAAAAGCTTTTGGATAAGCTGAACACAAAATATAGGCTTGGTTCGAAACAACTAAACGATTAGTAACTTGAAAATTAACACTTTAGTTGAAAATCAAAGATTCACTAGCTAAATAAAAGCAAATTACATCCTACATTTTTTCACTTTTTGGAGAAAATGTCACTCAGGTGAGCTCCACCGGATTTCAGACAAACATTATCACGTTTACCAACACTTTCCACAGCATAGATCGTTTAATTATTTTCGCCTCAGTCTGTATGACTTGTCCAGCTATCTTTTGTATAGTTTCCATCAACTAGTAATGTTTGTTTTAAATATTATCTTTCCGATACAAAAACAGCATGCCGTGGTTGTATGTACAGTACATGAATCATGTTATGTAACTCCTATGTGGTAGCCTATCAGGGGTAGCAGAAAGCGTTTAAACTTTCCTTGGTCTCGATCCTAATTTGATAGACAATCGTGTCAATTATTCAAAATGTTGGTCTCATACAATAGAAAATCTTAAAATTCTTAATAAGCAATTAAAAACCCTGGGTCCTACTTTCTTTCTAGATACCACCTTGTTCCACAAGTCTAATTTGGAAAGTTGTAATATTTCAATTGATTTACCTTGACTCCCAGTAAATCACTGGAGGTCAAACTATTGGGCTTTAGATCCGACTTTTTAAAAACTTCAAATAATACAAGAGCCTATATTTTTTTTACCTGTCCAAACGATTTTTTTTTTTTTTGCATTGGGGCGACATGCATATCTACACTAATGAGGTAGGGATGAGAAAGGTAGAATGTAGATTACATTTTTCCTTAGTTGTGTGGATATGAGAAAACATTTAGGGAAATATTCCTCAATAAACACGACCGGGATTCGAACCTCCTCCTTCTCGTCACTGGCAGACCCATACCAATGAGAGTGACGCCTTGGGCCCTGCGTCCATCAAGAAAACCAAAGCAATATATCGTGGCCGACTGGTCACTTAAGATAAGTCGCCCGTTTTCCGTTTTTACACAAGAAACCTAGTTTTGATCATTTGCGAGAACGTCATCGTCTGAGGAGGACTTCACTGTGGGAAACAGCCACCTAAAAGCTCGTGAAAAAAGCCCGCTAACATTTTTCAGTTCTCCCTGAGCTTTAAAAAAGTGAGGGAGACTTAAAATAATTGAAAGTGATATCAAGTGATCCTGTAAAGTTTAAATAAACGTATAGGATGAGCAGGGAAAGTTTTGAAGAGCTTGAATGACTCGTAGGTTTAACCACAAATAAGAAGGATACCACTTACCTTGAAGCAGTCAGAGTCTCGGAAAGGATATTGATAACATTAAGATGTGTGTTATATTAAAATCTGGCGAAGGGTCTTCTACAAATGCACGCTGCAACGACTCACAGGCAACTGAGCACCTGGCGACCAACCAGTTTGGTTCTCAGCGATTTATCGCCCAGCGCTTTTCTAGCAGACCCCTTGGTGGACGAAGGAGACCAAAACCAAGCAACTAATCGCCCACGACAAAGCAACGAAATCAACCAAGCAACTTTTTCATACACGCTTCCGTGGCCGCGTGGTCTAACGCGCTACTCTCGCAGTAGACTAGACTTCCGATGACGAGGAGATCAAGGTTAGAATCTCAGTAGGGTGTACTGAGGGTGGTTTTCCACTCTTCACGCAAATACGAGTACAGTTCCTCTAAATATAGCCTTCCTGTTTCCTAAAACCATTAGAGTAATTATTAAATACGCACATATCCCAAACGGGTAGTAAGACGCTGTGATAAAAAAAAACTTTTTCATTTGAACAATACATCGCTCGTCCACCGGGGTGACTGCGACCAAGGTGCTGGGTGATAGATCACTGGAAACCAAACTGGTTGGTCACTAAGTGCTCAGTTGCTTGTGAGTTGTTGTGTGGCGTGCACTTGTAGAAGAGCCTTCGCAGGCTTTTATTTTAATTCGTGCGAGCTTAAAAACTTTATCTTTTCGCGGTATTTTTTTTCACTTTTTTTATTCAACTTTCCCTGCTCACCTTATACAAACTTAACAGGGTCATTGAAGTCACTTGAAATTTTGAACCACCTCTTTTTTTATAAAAAATCAGGATGAATCCAAAAATGTTACCGGGCCTTTTCACGAGCTTTTAAGTGGATGTAGCCCAAAATGAGGTTCTCATCAGACGACGACATTCTCGTGAATGATCAAAATTGGTTTCTTGTGTGAACGAAACACTGGCAAACTAATTGTATGTGATCAGTCGTCGCCCACGATTTATCGCGTCGCGTTGGTTTTCTTGGTGGACGAAGGGCCTTGGTCCACGTAACTACCGATGCTGACTGTACTTAATTAAAAATCTAACATGTCAAACCGAACATTTTAATTCTCATACGGTTACTTTAATTATTTTAAGGGTTATTTGCAAATAACTTCAGCAGGTATTCTGATAATTTAGAGTTTAGTGGCTAGACCTTGTGCTAATTTTCCCAACTAGCATAAATAATAGTCGTAAGTTGCTGTGGTCCGAATTATCCTGGTCAGTGGTAGTTAAATTTGAACACTTGCAATATAATCATGTTTAGAGTGCATACAAAGTTAAACTTTGAAAACAAAATATTAAATATAGTGGACAAAGTATGGAATATTTGAGAAATAAGTCATGATAAAAGCTTTCAAGAAAACGTGGTAATCACACGGCTCCTTCTAAGTCATAAGTCCCTTAGGGCAACTAGATAAACCAGTTATTTTTTGATTACAATTCATAGTTCCCTTGTCATAGAAAGCCAGATCTTGACAACTTTTTCTTTATTTTAATGGAGCTAAAACATCCTGCTATAACACATAATTGTGTTTCTTTCATTCACTATACTTCAACCATAGTTGGAATCAGGTTAACTTACGGCCAGATACATGATTCTGCGGACCTTCGAACCATCATGCAATGTGACCCTATTAGTATTTCTTATAAACGTAGTAGAAATACGCTA
This sequence comes from Timema bartmani, assembly GCA_902151455.1. Lineage (NCBI taxonomy): Eukaryota > Metazoa > Arthropoda > Insecta > Phasmatodea > Timematidae > Timema > Timema bartmani. The sequence goes on from CABFWB010007608.1 coordinate 5,192, forward strand.
TTTGGGCTCATGACATTTGTAAGTTGGTCATTATTTGGTGAAATTTAGCTAGTAAGGTTGGTACACAGAATTGGTATTCTTTACACACTAGAAATTGATTTCTTAAAATTGTTAAATGTTTGGCAGCATATAAATGTGTAAATATGGTTTTTCACCTATGAAAGGAACGAACACCATATAAAATAATAATATCTAATAACTACTTTCTATTTTTTTATCAGAAATTCAAATATATATTATGGCTTACGCACATTCTATTTGACTTAAATTATTATCTTAAAATTAGTTTTGAATTTCTGATAAAAAAAATAGAAAGTAGTTATTAGATCTTATTATTTTATATAAGATTAATTTATTTCTGTAATATTAATGATTTAAAAATTGAGTTATTATTAAAAACTTAAGAAGGCTTCAATACAATTTTTTTTAAAAAGAAGCTCCCTCAATATTTGTTATGTTTAATGAGGCCCTTATAATCAAACGAGTTTGACACGCCTAGTCTAAATGTTCATACAGTATGGACATTGTTAAGCTAGCCAAATAAAACTGGACTCATTGAACCTTATACCTAATCTTACATTACTTTATCCGAACCTACCACAACTAACCGAACCTAAACGAGCTTAAATAACTTTTCACCCTTTTTGACCAACATTACCAAACACCGCTGAGCTTGATTGAACCATCGACCTTGTAAAACTTGATAGCAAACTTACCAAACCTGATAACTTTAAAAAATATATTAAATAACAACTAATTTAAATGTTAATATTATATTTTCTTTGTTACTATATTTATTCCCTTTTTATTTGATACTAGCCTTAGTCTTCTAGTCTTCTATGATGACATTTTATTTATCTTATGGTACATTTGACCGGAAGGTACTTTGACGACCAGGTTCGGTCGCCTGTATGTAGACTACTGGTGGCACAGAGCATTGCCCAGGGTACACCAAAGGAGGTTGTCTACAAATACCCGCAATGAGATTATGTGATGGTAGGTATTATGATGTTGTGGAGCTGGGGTGAATCTTAACTTAACTTAAACCTAATTAACTAAACCCTGGTGACCATTGGGATTATTCACATAAAGGTACTAGCCGGGAATCAAACCCGGGACTCCTAAATCTGCACATACCACTACACCATGGGACAGGTTTATGACGACATGTTTCGGTGTTATATAGATGTTACACCATCATCAGGAGGTCTTATTTATTATAAAAGATGATTTATTTAAATACATACTATCGGAAAGTTTGTGAAATTTTGAGGTTTTATATGTAAATAAACTTTTACATAATATATACCTCAAAATTTCATATTGAGAACAAATCTTCATTCTGTCATAATAGGGACATACTGTGGTTACTAACAAGAAACTTTGTCGCTTTGTCCCCCATCGTCACCGCGGAAAATGTCGAGTAATCATTCAAATACGAAAGCACTACACACATTTCTGTCATAACGTAGGTCTTTTATTTTCCCTTTTAACTCCCATGCGGTGACCTGGCGGTCTAAGGTTAAGGTGACAGACTTCTGTGCTGAGACTCCGGGGTTCAATCCTTGGTCCCGGCACAGATTTATCTGATTGCCAAACCCTTCCCTCACCTCTGACAAGACGTGTATTAATCACAACTTATGAATGTGTGGAATGCCAGGCCTCCCCCGTGGTTCGGATCCCACGTTAAACTGTAGGTCCTCCATTTCATCTCACAATCACCCTACCATTACACATTAGCGTAAGTGCGTACAACCCAAACGGGTAGTAAAACGTGGTGCTAATAATAATAATAATAATAATAATAATAATAATAATAATAATAATAATAGTAATAATAACTCCCATAGCTCGCGCGTGCATACAAACGCAGATGCAAGCCGGGAGCTGTCATGTTGTGCTTGCTATGATGAACGCTCTTAATGCTGAAGTGAACTGTTGTAGCTTTCCACAAGTTTGTCGACGAGGAACAATATTATATGAGTCCAGCTAGAGGGTCATACTCAAGAAAAAGTTGTTTGTGGAACATGTGTAAATAGGAAACATTTTAGTTACAATATTTATTTTAGTGCTGTGTGTACGGACCTGGTTCGAGAATATCAACGTTTCGTGCTGTAGAAATATATATTTTGTATCTTGTAGATATGTTTACTCCATCTTGGGTAGAGAGAGGTTGAAGTCTTACCACGTCCAATTACACTATTCATGGCCTTATATTACAAGCTGCACTATAGCGTACATGTCAAGGTAAGCTTGATAGATTTAGTGGCGTAACTATAGGGTAGTGTAGGTGGCAAAATGACGCAAGCCCGCGAACAAAATGGGGCCCCCCACCAGCCCAAAATTAATTTTGTACGAGATGAAATTGTTGTTTTTGTCTCATAAAAAATATATTATTCAATAAAAACTACTCAATAGTCAATTTATTTTGCATAATTTCATTCTCTACAACAAAAAAAAGCTCTGTACATATTTTTTTGTAAAATTAATATTTAACTAGATATAAATAAATCTCCAAAAAAACTTGGAGCACAATTTCGCAGAGATCAAAGCAGGAAGAAAAGAGTTTTAAACGTTGATGTTTGTTTAGCTTCTGTAAGTGTTTATAATTATTGTTTATAGTTTTGTTTATAATATTCATTAATATAGTCTTATTCAATTTAGATCAATTTTTTTTATATTATATGGTTAGTTTCCTCTTTTCAGTAGCAATTTTACTAGACAAATGTAGACCTGTATTACGAAATTTATAAAACAATTCCAATAATAAATGCTAATGTAATTTATTATAATCTACAATTACATATAAGATTATTTTTTGGGGGGCGAGGGAGGCTTTATTTTATTGGAGGGGGGGCCCACCTTGAAAGTTTTGCAACGGGTCCATTACTCCCTAGTTACGCCTCTGGATAGGTTGAGTAAAAGACTCAAAAATCTCGTTTTTTTGAAGATAATTATTATATCTATATTATTATTCTGTTTTAAGATTTAAAACATAAATTCTACTATCTGTGTTGCGCAGGAGTTGATTTTAGGCAACTCTGGAATTGGGAGATGAAGTTGCATGAGTTTATGAGATTTAGCAGTAATAATAGTATATTTTAAACACTCCAAAAAATTAAGATTAATTTTATTTAAATCTAGTTCGTAACTTTATTGACAGTTTATAGTAATTAAATTCCTTAAAACCCCTTCCTTCTTTTTTTAAATAACCAAACCCCAAAATACTTCTGAAATATACAACTTTTTTTTTTCAACGCGTATTACTACCCCGAGCTATCTACATGGAGCTGAGATGAGTATGGTATAACTTAAAGGAAATGTACCCGCGTTTTCTTTGAGAAAGTATGGGGAAAACTATCCTCAGTACATTTGGATGGAGTTTTAAATGTGCCGTAAAGCCAAACCAGATTATTATTATTATTATTATTATTATTATTATTATTATTATTATTATTATTATTATTAAAGATTTTGCTCACGTGAGCATCCATGAGGATAAAAAAGCATTAATTGTAAAATAATCCCGATCATATACCCCTTGCTGCCACCACGGAAAATGCCAATTATTTGATGTTGGGGGAAGTCACAACCTTAGGTGAAAGGATATTTTCCTGAAGGGCTGTTTTGATCAATACCGAGAAAGGTTGCTTGTTGAACTAATGATAGCTCGAAGTCTTCCTTATCTCCTGTACAAATAAGGCAGAAAGAAAACATTCCCCAAATGTTACTGCTACATATACAGTCCAATTTTCATAGACATAATCTGACGTTTAAAATATACTAGATCTACTTTCATACATTCATACGTTCATACCTATAAAATAACACTAATGAGTAATAACAAACACTCTTGATATGTGGTAAATACAAAGTTGGATTTCAGTATAAAAGGTTTGTAAATAAAATATCTGCCTTTGGTTAGAAATGGTTAACAAATTAACTCTCATATGATATGATGCAACAAATAAAAAACCTACGACTAAAATGTATACATGCCAAACAAACCAAATATAGGAGGTTGAAAAAAATATAATTTTGATTGCTTGAACTTTTATCTTGCTCTTCGTCTGTATCTTTAAATATTTGTCTTTAGTCACAATACGGCTGATATAAAATCTGATTCAAACACATATTTTACCAATTTGTTTTGTTTGAGGTGAAAACATTTCTCAGTCTAAGGGAACCTTTTTTTAGTTATTGTAATGTTATCATTAGTTCGCATTTAAACCAACACAATTTAATATAATTCACATTTTAAAGGTCAAGTAGTCAATTTCTTTAAAGTATTTTAACTCGTTTTTATTTCACGCAAACTATCTAATCCTAAATGTTACTGAAGTAATGACATGTTCTTCATTCTGACAGATAACTGTGTGTTTGTATGTAGTAAAAGGCCCTTCCTATGAAAATTGTAGTGTACCTCCTCCATTATCAGGTAGACGGTTCCTGGCCGTCATGACAGTGGTTTGTCTCTCTCAACTTTCAGGTACGATGAACAGTTTGCTACCCAACAATCTATTAGACCCCTCCCTTGATGCGTTGGTTCATCTACCTTTTATGACAGTTCAGAAAGTCACTAGATCTGATGCTGTACATGTATACATCATTGGATGCCCAGCTTTAGATCTGATGCTGTACATGTATACACCATTTGATGTGCAGCTTTAGATCTGATGCTGTACATGAAGCTGTACATGTATACACCATTGGATGCGCAGCTTTAGATCTGATGCTATAAATGTATATTGTATACACCATTGGATGTGAAGCTTTATATCTGATGCTTTACATATATACACCATTGGATGCGCAGCTTTAGATCTGATGCTATACATGTATATTATATACACCATTGGATGTGCAGCTTTAGATCTGATGCTGTACATGTATACACAATTGGATGTGCAGCTTTAGATCTGATGCTGTACATGTATACACAATTTGATGTGCAGCTTTAGATCTGATGCTGTACATGTATACACCATTGGATGTGCATCTTTAGATCTGATGCTGTACATGTATACACCATTGGATGAACAGCCTTAGATCTGATGCTGTACATGCTTACACCATTGAATATGCAGCTTTATATCTGAAGCTGTACATGTATACACCATTGGATGCGCAGCTTTAGATCTGATGCTATAAATGTATATTGTATACACCATTGGATGTGCAGCTTTATATCTGATGCTGTACAACACCATTGGATGCGCAGCTTTAGATCTGATGCTGTACATGCATACACCATTGAATGCGCAGATTTAGATCTGATGCTATACATGTATACACCATTGGATGAGCAACTTTAGATATGATGCTGTACAAACATACACCATCATTGGATCCGCAGTTCTACATCTGCTTCTGTACATGTAGTTTATACACCATTGGTTGAGGAGCGCTCAATTTAGACACATTATGCCAATGTGTACTATTCTAGGCTTGGAAATGCTCACTTTAGACAAATGATGTCAACAAGGACATCTTGGAGCTAAAAATATGGATATTCGGCCATGTTGGCTTCTCTACAATCATTTTTATACCATCTAAAAGGTTCTTTGCTGTTTTGGGAAGATCTTTGAGATCACAAGGAGGGTTTTGACAACAGCTGTCAGAAATTTATTTCAGACGCCTTCACTCCAAGCGTCTTCAAAAATAAATATCCGTATTGAACTTGTCATTTACAAAATAGAGAAGATACTTATGGTAAGTGATATCAAAGCATTTTCCCTGTTTACTAAGGTAATTGATCTGTATTATTTTTGAACACACATTTTAACACGTCTTAAAATTAATTAATTTTCATTAAATCTCAGGCTGAGGTGGATGAATTTTAAGTAACTACGCCAACCTTAATTCGGAAAAGCACGGTAAACTTTGTGATTTGACCTTGGATTTCAAAGTTGTAGTTCATGACACAGACCTTTATGTGTATCAAATGTCATCTGCAAATCAAGACTTTTAGACAAGTTGGGAGTGTTTTAAGAAAATGCACTACCGTTCAGCCGTGAGTGTGAATAAATCACCATAAGTCCATTTGGTTGGAATTGAAATCCAGCCTCCCAGCTCAAAGTCCACGACACACTCCGTACAGCCAGTCTTACTGGTTGTATCTGAAAGATGTTTTAATATTTAGCACCGCGTCTTACTACCCGTTCAGGCTATACTCTTAAGTACTAATTACGCTAATGTGCTAGGAGTTGGGAAAGTTAAATATAGAGGAAGTGAACTCATATTTACGTGGAGGGAGAGGGGAAAACCATTTAGGAAAACCACCCCCCTGTTCACCCAAGAGAGATTAGAGCCTCGATCTTCCCCTCCTCGGCAGTCTAGCTCAACACAAAACTAGCGCATTAGCTAACTACTCCACCGAGGTGGGTGAAAGATATTTTAAACATAACATTCTCCGTTGTGGTGAAGAAAGCGTTCACCATGATAGAGTTTGTCACCAACTGGTCCCCTGATTTTTGTAAATGATAAGCTAACACATTGACGTTTCGGCTACTAATAATTACACCACTCGATAAAAATCATTCGGATAAAACTTGCTTTCTTCTAGCATGAGCAAAATAATAACCTCTGTCTCACTAATAGACTTAATACTCTTAGACCACGCATGCTTAGGCTAGCCACTGCCTACACTGGACACGTCCAATATGTGTGTGTGTCTGTGGCGTTATTTGAAACAGGGAGTCTTACTGGAACCGTAACATGAACCGATAAGCGAAATTAAAGAACCAGAACAGAAACCTTAAAATAAATTTACTAAGAACCAAAACAGGATTTCTAATCGATATACGTTTTTAGGTTCATAAAGGTTCTTATTTGTTTTTAAAGATTTTAAATTTTAAATTTCTTTTTTCATAATTATATTTTATTTCCTTTCCTTATCTTATTTTTATTTAGAAATACCGTATTTTTTCCTTATTTTCAGGATTTTTTCTTATCAATTTCTTATTTATTTAAAAAAAACAACAGGACCGGAACATAATTAATAACCAAAAAGAACAGAAACTTTTATTTTTCTATAAACGAATCCAGTAAGTACCATTACCTTAAACTGTTTGATTGGAGAATCGAAACAAGAACTGGAACCGATAAATATTTCGGGTCGACTCCTTGATTTGAAATAATACTGTATACACTCAATTCCCCCTGAAAAGTTGCAGTATCACCTTGATGAAATACATACACTATGGCCACATGTCATAATCTGCACCATAGTGGAACCATGCGAGGTAAGCTTGCAGGATAATCGAATGGCACTTACGTAAACCTAGTACACAGATTTCCTTGTCTGTGACCTAGTATCATATCACGCATGTCTACAGTCCAATTTTCATACAAAGGCTTTTATAAAATAAAAACATAGTTTTCGGCGGTCAATGTTGATATTTTACTGTATTAAAATTGTTAATTTATATGTAATTGATAGTATCTGTCTAGAGTGACCGCTAGAGATAACACGCCTTGACGTATGAATGCATGAAAGTAGCTCTCAGATAAGGACCTTCATATGAAAACGGGACTGTACAGTACACACTGCCTCTCCTCTAGATACTATCAATATATTTTTTTCCGTTATGTCATTTGAGAATAGTGTACAGTAGGTGATAAAAGGTTGGTCTTATAAGTTTTAGAGTCTGTGTGCTATCTAATATTAGTCAGTATATTTTCTTACTAATATAAAGCAGTTTGTATCCCTACTATCTATACCTATCCATTGTTTGAACGTTCAACAATTCATTATTAACAGTTTGAAAGAGGAGATAGTGCGAACTTTTAAAAATCTAGCAGCTGAAGACAATCAGAGTTGAATGCACTTGTCGTATGGCCTAGCTCGGGCATTGTTTCTGACCTGCTTTAAGGGCAACGCGCCTGTTTGAAGGGAAATACACTGCGGTGTTTCTTATGAGAGCGGTAGTTTATGGAAGTTTCAAAACCCCTTAAATAATTCCCATTTATCTCAGTACTTTTTGGTGTGGCCCCTTTAAAATAATTATTTTATTTAAATGGGGAAGGCTATATCTATATTTCTCACAACTTACAGCCACTTTGGAACTGCGGCATTTTCTGTGAATCGTTGTTGAATATGCACTTATTTCTCGTTTTCATTCATATTTTAAAAATCGTAGAACCTTAGATTGTAAATTTTTTTTAAACCTATATTTTTCACCTTTATTTCGATGTCTATCATATAAAGCAAATAGCATTTTTAAAACAATAGAGTATTTCTTAATGTCTACAACGCGTCTTAGTGTTCCATTAGGCTATAACCTTAAGTGTACGAACAACCAAAAAATACTGTTTTTTTTTATTTTCTTGTTTGTTTTTTCCGTCAGAAAACGCATCTGAAGCTTTGTTCACAATTGATTTCTATGTACGACGTGTAATAATTAAGTGCGAGTTGTATGTTCCAACCATTACAGACCTTAATAAAAAGTGTATGTTTTAAGAAATGTATTCTTAATGACTTTATTTAAGGATTGAGGAAGAAAAGTATGATTTTAGAGAAAATGCACTTGAACTATCGTGGATAGACACCCAGTGCATCCAACAGGGATTAGAAACGTGACCTCCCAGTCAAGAGTGACTTTGTGTGACATGAGTCTAACTCCTTAATACATGGTGCCACCGCTATGTTTGTGTTTACAATAGTTGAGTATTTACTTACTAAGTAGAGCCAATAATAAATGCCAGTAACCGAGTTGTTTCGAAGAGGGGTCGTAAAAATAATAAAGCATCACATCTCCGTATAATAAGACTATCAAACATTAAGTCTAAGAATTATATTCCAACACAGTTTTTAATCCAGTCAAACCACATCAACACTATGTGTATTAAATAAATATATTTCCAAGGCCAGGGCCAGCCACCCGCCTCGGTGGCGTATTTAGTTAACGCGCCAGTCATGTTGAGCTAGACCACAGAGGACGGGGAGATCAAGGCTTGAATCTCGGTCAGGTGATCTGGGGGTGGTTTTTCCTAAATGGTTTTCCACTCTCCCTCCACGCAAATGCGAGTTCACTTCCTCTAAAATTAAACTTTCCTAATTCCTAATCCATTAGTGTAATTAGTGCTTAAGACTGTTACATGGGAAGGGCGTTTTATGCGTTTGGAAATCCCACATCTTTGAAGAAATGGTTTTTTTTAATGGTTTTCACCAAACTGTAGGTGAAAGCTATCAACATACCTAACTAGCTATAAAGTTTAAATTTTAAGTTTATATTTTTTAGAAAAAATTCAACTACGCTTTACGCTAATATTTGTACTTCTGAGATTAAATTTAAACGGTAGAGACCTAGATAGAACTAGCCATCCTCTAGCAAATAAAGTCATTTCTTGATAAAGTCACAGCAAAAACTTTGAAGCAAATGCGGGATTGTTTTTTTAAGGTTAGATAGAAGCTACCGGACTTTTTTTTTAAACTTTAAATTTAAAGTTTAAACTCTTTAACTGGACAAAGCTTAAGCCTAAATTTTGTTGAAAACCATTTTAAGAAATAGCAAACCACTTCGTAAATAATCCAGAATTTCGAAACAGCTGCAACGCTTTCAGTACTCCCCCGTGTAACACCCTTAAGCGTATAACCCAAACGGGTTGTAAGACGCGGTGCTAAATAAATAAAATAG
>CABFWB010007609.1:0-23566 GCA_902151455.1 Timema bartmani
AACCAGAGTACGAACTAGTACGGGGCTACTGGACATCTGGGTCTCACAGAGGTTATTATAACCAGAGTACGAACTAGTACTGGGCTACTGGACATCTGGGTCTCACAGAGGTTTTTATAATTAGAGTACGAACTAGTACGGGGCTACTGGACATCTGGGCCTCACAGAGGTTATAACTAGAGTAAAATTATCACGGAGCTGTATTATCAGCAGAAACTCATTCTAACATTATCCTAAAATATTTTTTAACAATTAAATTCTTCTATATCTAAAGTACTCAGTTATGGTATAAAGTTTTACCATTTTACACTCTTTTTTTTAACGAGTGGACATATTCGACAGGTAAAATAAGTTATTAGATCTATTTTCACGTGTTCCTAAGTCAGGTCATGTGATTCGTAGCTTTTACTTTAAATTTATTACCGGTATATTATAAATACCTATATAATAATAATAATAATAATAATAATAATAATAATAATAATAATAATAATAATAAGGTAGTAGAATGTTATCAAACTTCAAAAAGTACTCTTGTATTTTATAAAAAGTGCTTCAAATGTCCATTCGTAAGAAAATCATGGTTACACAATGTGGTTTCAATATCCAACACATCCCTAGTTCCGAACATAGCTAACAAGTGGAACTGGCACTATAATCTAGTTCTTTGACTTAGAACAAACAACACGTCGTCAAGCTTGTCAGCTGAAGTTTGGGGTTTGTTTTCGTGGCGTCCCTCTGGTTAGGTAATAGGCAAACCACCTGCGTTCTGCGTGTGGCCACACACTCTACATAGCTTTTGAGCAAGTTGATTTAACTAAATATGAAAAAAAACTTTTATTTCTTAGTGCGTAATGGCTATGTCGTTCTTCAGATTAATACTACGCTGACTAAGATTATCCAAAATAATATAAAATAAAAATATATAATGTTCGGTGGTGCAAAAAAAATTACATGAGCTTCTCCTTATGGTCCTTCCGAGTGGGATGTTCGGGATCATGAGTGAGGTTTTCTAGTTTTATAATAAAACATATACAATCAAACCATTGTTCCAATATATATATTTAGTTTTATTCTATTCGCATAGTAATCTCAACAGTTCAGGAAGATGTCTCATGTTCATAGCGGAACTTGACTGGAAATCTTTTCCTTTTATTAAAAATGTTCTCATCTAATGCCACCATCTTCATGATTAATGTTAAAAAACTGTTAAGAATACTTATCATTATCATCAAGATTAACTGTTTCTAGCCTGCGACCTGGTTTGTTTAGTAAAATGCCCCCTCTTCCTCTGTCATTCCCCCACTCTTCCTCCTTTACTCTCTTTACTCTCCTCCTCTTACTTGCATACTTGCTGCTATCTGTTCCTCCCATGTCTTCCTTGTGGTCTCTTCCCTACATACTTCATATCCACTAATCTTCTTGCAATTCTCTCCCCTTCCATCCTCATTACGTGTCCTTCCTCTACTATCTCATGTACTCCAACTCTAGACATTACATCTTCATTCCTAATCCTATCTCTTCTGGTGACAGCTCCTCAATAACTTCATTCCCAAGTCCTCCACTTTCCTTGTTTCTCTTTTATCCAAAGTCAAAGTGTCCTCTGTATACGTTACTATGGGTATGAAGTATGCTGTATACATCACTTCCTACACTTTAGGGGCACTTATCGTTTCCAGAGTAGGTCTCTTACACACCTGTAGAAAACCTCTCCCTGCTGCCCTCGTCTCATTATATATTCTATTGAGAATACTGTGTGTGACAAATTAAAATAAATGATTACTGAAGAAGTATTTTATTTGTTTTAGGGCCTGGGAAGTTTATTGTTACTAAAACTTCAAAAAATATTAGTCTTGCCCACGTCTCCTTACAACCCCCTTAATATGCAACCAACAATGAAATTTAAATTTTTGAAAATATAATAGACATTATTAAAACTTTGTCCATGGTAAACTTAAAAAAAACTAGTAAGGTGTTTTTTTAACTTGGTGGATAAATAATTTGTGCTCTCTGTGTAATTTGTGTAACACTTTTTAAAGCTGCCTAAAATCATTGTTAAAAAATTATATTTGGTATAAATAGGATTTTTTTTAAATTAATTTAAATTTGTATATTGTTTTGTCTGGTTTAAAAAATTCAATTTACATAATGTTTATTGAGAAAAAAAATACAACTAAAAATATGTTTTAATATATAGGCATTATTATGATATTTTATATTTTTATTTATGCTAATTAGTATTTCCACGCTGTGTTCTAGTCTTCTTGTATATATAATTTGATAAATCCGTTTCCGGTGATAGAAATTATAAGAAAATGACTGAACAGATTTTGACAAACGACTACTCATTTTAACGGTTAGGAGTCCAGGATGTCGGGAAAAATAATAGTTTTCCACGGAAACCCGATTTTCACAGATAATTTTCAGTTTTTCATTCTTTGTTTGGTCACCATGGAAACCGTTATTTGCTGCATGACTAAAAAATATTAACTCAATCTTTATTTGTTGGTCCGAACACATCACAATTTTCTCTTTGGATGAATATTTTTCTTTGGATGCTGGTCATAACACATCTAAATTGAGATTCCTAAACTGGGGAAACATTTATTTTTTTATTGGAATATTATCGTTAATTGGCGTTTAAATCAATAATATTGAGCATAATTCGAAAATTAAAAGGAAGTTGTTAAGTTCGTGAGAATATTGTTTGAGTTTTGTTTCACGCATCGTAAAATAATGTTTAAATATGTTTTGGTTTGTATTATATGCTTAAAAATGATAAAATGATATTGAATAATGTTTAAAAAGAGCCACTTTAAATGTATAAGTATGAGTTTGATGTTCATTTTTTTTAAATAATGAGTTTTGATGTTCATTTTAGCCAAAAATAACACGATACAAATACATAAGTAAAGCTATGTTTTCATTTTACCGCTTAATTTTGAGAATATGATATTTAAAAGTAACGTTTTGTGTACCCCAATCTATCTTTTCACACTTTCTTCCTCTATTTGACACGCTCACACACTCTCTCTCTCTCTTCACACACGCACACACACACACACACACACTATAACACTCTCTCATATAATATTATCTCATTCTCTCTCTCGCACTTCAACCCATCACTTTCACACACTCTTTACCTTCACATACTGTCTATATCACATAATTTCCTTCACATTATCTTTATTATACTCTCTCTGTAAGACACGCTCTCTCTTAAACTCTCTCCCTCCTAGACTCTCTCTCTCTAAACTAATAACTCTCTCTCTCTAAACTAATAACGCTCTCTCTAAATCTCTCCCTCAAACTTTCTCTCACACGCCCTCACGTTTTCTCTCTTTTTCACACAATATATATCCCAAAATTTTACTCTTTCTTTCTCACACACAGTTTATCACGTATTATCCCTCACACACTCTTTCTTTCCCTCTTCTTCAAGTATTTCTTTCTCTAACACATACACATACTCTCACTATAACTCGCTCACACTCACTTGATACCTCTCAATTGCTCATTCTCAGTCTCTTACAAAGTTCTCAAACTTCACACTCACTTTCTCACACTCACACTCTCACTTTCACACTCACCCACACTCCTGAACAATCACACACTTAAACACTTACACTCTTATTTTCCTTGTCACATTTTATCACTCTCTCTATCATATATTAATAGGGGCCTATATCTTATGTATAATTAGATAGGCCCGTTTCTGGTAATTTAAATTACGAGAGAGTGGCTCAATCTGTTTTGACAAACGAGCAATCATTTTAAAGGTTAGGTGTCTAGGATGACAGCAAAAATAGTAGCCTAAAACTAAAAACCAATTTTCCTAGGGAATTTTTCATCTTTTCATTCTGCATGGTCAGTGGGTAATAAGTACAGTCATTCTTGTTTACATCACTATGGAAACCGTGATTTGTTTATAATTGTACATCGGTAAATAAAATATTTCTCTTTGGTTAAAATAATAACAGCTCAATTGTTACTTGTGTGGTTTGGTGAAACTAATAGATAAATAGCTGAGAGAGGATTGTTTTAAAGTTCTCATCATGGCGTGAAAGGTAAAAATACAGGTTTTGATTCAAATCTATTGTGGAGTTTATAGCCTTTGACGAGTAAGGTTTAACTAAAAATTCAAGTGAGGGCTTATTATATAGACCATTTCCTAATAAAGAGTGCAATAATTCGCAGCAACGATCCACTAGTTATTTTATAAATTACAAGGGCATATCTCCCAAATGATTATCTGATAAATGAGATCTAACTATGAATCAGATTGAAGTAAGATATTTGGCAGTAACAGTGAAAGTGTTGTTTGTATAAATTTCCACTAATGTTGATTCCTCAGTCTTCTAATAAAGAGTACATAGAACTACAGTAGCCGCATGGCTTCTTTGGTGCTGACTGACAGTTCACAGCTGACTTCTGACAGTCAAAAGTTAGGTATATACCTAAATTTTGACTAGTCAGAAGTGACAGCTGGTAAACACATGGTTTTTACAGATCATATGGTTCGGCGTAGGGATACATAATTTGGTCTGGTAGCTTTTCAAAGCCGTCAGCTGTGAGATGTCAATCAGCACCAAAGAAGCCATGGGGCTACTGTACATTCCCAAGCGATGCCTGTTTCAAGCTGTGATATCATTGGACTACCATGACTCGCCTCCTATCAAACGAACCTTCCCATGAAACTAAACAAGTTCAATAAGTTTGAACACAAACTTAAAAAGCCAATAAGCATTTAGTTTCATAATTCAGATACAAAACATGATATTACACACATAACTATTGAGACACAAACTCCATCCACGTTTTATCAGGCAACAGGTAAACTTCAAAAATTGAGCTCTTGTCAAGAATAACAATAGTGACACGGGTATCGGCGCAAACCAGTTGACTTGGTGAATATATATTATTTATATTAGTTTATAATGTGAATGGCACGGATACAGAGAAACAAAGTGACAGTAATATTCCGTCTTTGAAATATTTGTGCTCAAATAAACTAAATTTGCCTTGAGAAACATGTAAGAATCTATTGGAGCCGCTGACACCCTGTTGTGAGGCTAGTCAAATGAGAGTATAATTACTCACACTAGTGGACATCAGTCTCATCACAGGGAAATTTGGGCGACAAATTTAGACCAGATTTTATGAACACATGAGTTATTTCAAATATGATAGAAATAAATTTATATATTCCGAACACCTCAAACAGTCAGGACATCAACCGAACCCAATGAACAAAAGTATGAAACTAATTTACAACACCTCAAAAGGCACAACTATGAACGCAGCTGAAAATATTTGTATTCAAACTGCCTTATTAAATAATAAAAATGTATTGAATGACCAAACAACTTTTTATAATCAGTTACTCATCAATACCCTAAGAAAACTCCCTCAACATACCAAAATAAAAAACCTCCAACCCTGTCTGCATCCGCCCATCCTTCCATAGTATTATTATTATTTAGCACCGCATCCTACTACCCGTTCGGGTTATACGCTAGGTCCATTGTAGTAAATGACCTGTTCGGGCCAGTGTCGAGAAGACTTGTATTCCTTTTATTATGTTCTTTTTACAATCCTTATAGCATATTAATTATAATGGAAGTCAAAATCTATCTATCTACTATATTTCACAATATCTCAATACATCATATCATCCTATATATATATATCTTTGACTTCACAGCATATAGTTCCAGAATGATCTTTTCTCACTTTATGTATACACGTTAATTTTAATTCTCATATCAGTTTCCTACCTTAAAAACATGGAACACTCAAATACATAGCTTTAAACTCAGGTAAATATGCTATTTCATCATTATAAATTCTCGATATTGTAATTTATTAACCTTCACTAATTTTGCATATTATACCACGTTGGCTAACGCATTGTGTTCTAACCATGATTTCTTTTTCTTTTTCATCAGACCTGAGGATGATGCCGTCGTAGCATCGAAACATGTAAAGTTGCAGCATTTGCAGCGGTATCCAAGGAACAGGGAATTCAGATAAGAAACGAATTCAACTTTTATATATTCTTTATATTTTCTCAAATTGTATAGCTTGTTCTGTTTACCCTCAATATAATACGAAGATACGAAATATGTGCGTGATAACATCATCCTTTGTTTTTAAAAACATAGTTTTAAATGTAATTTACTCAAAAGTCTACCATTTTAAAATGTACTGAACTTTTTAGATGTTTGTTATAATTTCAAGATTTCTTCTTTATTATAATGTAATCATTATTACTAATCAATCAAAATATTAATCAAATATTGTGAATTTATATTGCTATATTATATTACACATTTATGTCTTTCACGTTAAATTAATACAATTTGTACAACCAAATTTCACTAAAAATTGAATTTTATTTTTTATAAATAATTTTAAACGTTCCTTATTAAACTATTCAAATATTTTTCATCATAGCAAGCTTAACAGAGAAGAAGTTATAATACCAACAGGGTATTTCGGCTGATCACAGTGAGAACATTTCCTCTAAATTTTAACTTTCTCATCCTCCCCAATTACCAAAAAGATGCTGATATCCCGATAGTTAAAAAGAAAACAGGTAGAAAACTTAGGAGAGAGGAATGAGATCATAAGAATGTGAGGTTAGAGGCGTATTTTTTTTAAACCGCTTTAACTATATCACATTTTATTTGAACCAAATTTTTATTTTTTTATATTATGTCATTTGCAATTCCATTTAAGCCAGCGGTTTTTTTAAAATAAATACTTATTTATTTCCTGTCGTTAATTAAATTGTGGCCATGTTTTGAAAAATCACTGTAAAAAATTATTATTTATTTGTCGGTTAAAACAAAGTTTAGCTTTGAGATAGTTTGATCTATCAGGATTTCCTTTATTTTCTTAATAAGAAACTTGCTGTGTTTTCCAGTTGGAGTTCCCATTTTTACAAACACATTATAGAGCAGTTCAGGAGAATGATGATTTGACTTTAAACAGTATTTTTTAAAGCTGTTTAAGAATGAATCCTATATATTATTTCTGTATTCAAAATCCCCTTTTCTCAACTAATACAAAGTCTACAGCGATGAATGAGATATCAGCGAATAAGATTTTTTACCGACTTGTCACATAGCATACTAAGTTTACGTTAAAACAC
This sequence comes from Timema bartmani, assembly GCA_902151455.1. Taxonomy (NCBI): domain Eukaryota; kingdom Metazoa; phylum Arthropoda; class Insecta; order Phasmatodea; family Timematidae; genus Timema; species Timema bartmani. The sequence continues at coordinate 7,160 of CABFWB010007609.1, forward strand.
ATGGTTTGTTTAAAATTTAAGTTAAAAGAAAAATCTAACAATATCTTTGTATCAATTACCGAAAATAGACTCTCTTTGCTATTTTGTGTATACACTTCGCTGAGTATTTAATTTCAACTACCCAACAGAAGAATAAATCACTATTTTCGGGGAGGGGGGGAGGTTGAATGTGCGAAAGTTTCGCAAGGGTTTACTGGTATAACAACAACAACAACAACAACAACAACAACAACAATAATAATAATATGCTGAGTTCTCCCCGTTGATTGTGGGTGAAGGGGGAAGCTAGGTACTAAATTTGAAGAATCTAGTACACCTGTCAGTACCCGGTAGCTGTGGCCCAATGGGAGTGAGGTTCATCCAATCGTAGCTTTTACATCAAGACAGAGCAAATGTACAGTGCAGCTCAGTACTAGTTTTTAATTGAATGTGCAGTGCAAGCCCCCGTGAGAGTCTCATCTCCTGAGAGCTCACAAGGGTCGATCTAATTATCAGGGGATGATCAGAATATGACAGTCCACAAAGCTAACCACAAGCTGACAGTTAAAAGGATCAGTCTTGTCACCAAACTACTCGTTAGTCTAAACAGTCGTTACAAGCTCGATGCCACAAAGGCGGCCAAATGTCAGCGCTAATAGAGATTAACCTGAGAATGTTGGTAACACTGCAGGGAACTGGGATGAATGGACCAGGAGAGCTCCGTCCAACAAATACAATCAAATGTTATTTATTTTACATTTACTATGGTTTAATGTATATGTTGGAGATCATAAAATAAATTAAAAATTAAAATATAAAATTTCTAATTTTTACTTCCTCTCGACCGACACCTTGGAGAGAAAGTATATATTGTGATCGTCAAAAAATTCGAACTCGGTAGTTTGATAAATGTCGACATTTCATGACCCCCTGCCGTCTGTCTGTCTGTCTGTCTGTCTGTACCTCAGGCTAGAGCTGAAACTATTTTACCGAATGGGCTAAAACTTAGTTTATCGGGTGTTCATGATGTTCCCTTGAGGTTTTTTTTTTTGTTTAAATTAGATGTCTAACCCTACATTTTAAGGATAGGTTACTTCAGGGCAAAAAGAAGAGAAAAAAACGAAACTGTTTATTATTATAAACAAGATGGCAACTCTCATTTTCTAATGCGCATGACTTTGAGGGTACCTTACATGAGGGAAGTTTTCCAAATTTTCATTATTTCTCAACAATTATTTGAGATATCAAATAACTTATGGTAAAGTTGTAGTGCTATTAAAAATTAAAAACTTTTATTTGAGACATATTATAAAACCAACAGTTTCTTAGCTATAATACAATATAAACTTTTAAATTCAGGTTTTTGAAAATGAATTTGATTCTTATGCTCTTTGGTAGACAGAAATATTCTTCTTTTCTCAAATTTTCTGTAAGTGTTCCTAGTTCCTAGTGCCACAGAGTAAGTAACAGTTTATATTATTTCATTTACAATATTTGGTGTAGTGTTTCTACAACAATGTATAGACCTACTATTTCGTTTCACAAATCTTACGAGTTTTTAGTAAATGTTTATCTTAAGATAAGATTGAGGGAAAGTTTGTGCGGTGCGTTGTACCATTAAAAAAAAAAATTACGAGTTTTTAACTACGCCTATTTTACGTACACCGATATTACACTGTCATGTTTATTTTATAAAATAATTTACTTTACAATGTAAAAATACTTAATATTACAATATAAAATACTTTACACTACAATATACAAATGCTTTACATTGCAATATAAAATACTTTACATTGTAATGTAAAGTATTTTATATTGTAATCAAAAATACTTTACATTACAATATAGAATAATGTACATTAACCTACAGTATATTATTATTATTATTATTATTAGCAGCACCGCTTCTTACTACCCGTTCGGGTTATACCCACTTACGCTAATGTGCAATGGTAGGGTGATTGCGAGATGAAATGGAGGACTTACAGTTTAACGTGGAATCCGAACCACGGTAGAGGCCTGGCATTCTACACATTCACAAGTTGTGATTAATACACGTCTTGTCAGAGATGAAGGAAGGGTTTGGCAATCAGATAAGTCTGTGCCGGGACCGAGGATTGAACCCTGGACCCCCAGCACAGAAGTCCGAGACCTTACCCCTAAACCACCAGGTCACCCGCTTACAGTATACAATACATTACTTAACATTTTATTCAAAGTTTACACAATATATTATGTGATTTAAAAAATGGACGCCAATCATGTCGTATTGACAGATGGACTGAAGCGTTTAAAAATCTCGTCCCCTAAATTGCTCCACTCATTAAAAGACGAAACACACTTATGCTATAACATATGTGTGGAGTTAATGTCAAATAAGAACATCTTTTGTTCATATTCTACAATTACATTTTTTAATGTTTGCATGTCCGGGTGAATGTTTCAGATTCAGTAATCGGGTTTGTTAAAACTCCAGAGCGTGTTCTATTAGGTAAATAGTTTCTAAAAGATTTATAAAATATATTGTTTAGTAAAATATCTTTGATGGATCGTTAAAGTTACATCATATCTATTTTATAAAAGAAACGTAACACTGTAATACCTCCCTTGCTGGTTGGTTTCATAATGGCGCCTTAAGAGCCCGTCCCACCCCACGGATAACATCTAACTTAGGTAACATAACTTTAACTGATTGTAACATCTTTATTCTGCTATAGATACGGTGGAATGGAGACTAGTGAAACAAGTTTAACATTTAAAAAAAAATAAAAAAAACTTTTTTAAAAAAAATAACTATTTTAAAATGAAAGAACGATTAAAGCGGATGGAGAAAATCGCATTGTTAGTTAATGGGTCGTGAGGAGGTTTCTTTCGACACAAACACACTTTGTTTGAATAATAACACGCGGTCCTCTTACTCGTTTGACCACTCATTACAAATATATTAAAATAAACGCTAAGATATTCCCGTTAATGTGAAGATTAATAATTAAGAAGTTGGAATAATCTGAGCTACCGTAGCCCAATGGCTTCTTTGGTGCTGACTGACAGCTCACAGCTGACGGCTTTGAAAAGTTACAAGACCAAATTATGTATCCCTACGCCGAACCATATGATCTGCAAAAACATGTGTTTAACTAACAGCTGTCACTTCTGACAGTCAAAATCTAGGTATATACCTAACTGTTGACTGTCAGAAGTCAGCTGTGAACTGTCAGTCAGCACTGACTGACTGTAGCAGCTCAAGTAATATTTGATTCACAGTTGTATACAATATTATCTCAAGTTTAACGGCAGTTCTGTTAGCAATGATCTGCAGTTCTGGCCGGCATGATATGATACATGGAGAGTAATAAACGCTAATCGGTGAACTAGAGTTGGGCCGAATCCACTATTTTACTAATCCAAATCTCCTGTTTACTTTAGAATCCCGAATCCGAATCTTGGAATAAATGAACATAAGAGGAAATATAAATAGAATATAATGATATAAAATACAAATACTAACTAAATGTTAATATTATTTTTTATAATACACTCATTATAACATTCATACATTCAGTCAAGTGTTAAATTAGTGGTCTGGGGCCTGGTTGTTAAGTTCATCCTATTATAATTGGTTCTGAACCACCAATAATCTGTATTAGAACTCTAAAACATATTTCGCTTGAAATATTTTTTTTTTTTAGGATTTGAGTCTTGGATCCAAAATTTTCTCGGATCTTCTACTCTCGAATCTTCTCATAGATTCAAAGGATTCGAGGGCCCATCTCTGGTGTGGACCTATGGCAGAGTTCACGAGGTTGTGAACGTGTGATTGAGGTCTTTAGAAAGATAGTCTTGAGGTGTAGGTTTGCACCAAAATGACAAAGCACCTCCTACAAACCCGTCATTTGTACAAGCACCAAAGTTGAACAAACCCCGTGATCTGGATCAAGCACCAAAGTTGAACAAACCCCGTGATCTGGATCAAGACACCAAAGTTGAACAAACTCCGTGATCTGGATCAAGCACCAAAGTTGAACAAACCTCGTGATCTGGATCAAGCACTAAATTTGAGCAAACCCCGTGATCTGGATCAAGCACCAAGGCTGAACAAACCCCGTGATCTGGATCAAGCACCAAAGTTGAAACTTGAACCGTTTTTCGCCTGGATAAGATGGCTAGTTGTCTATAATATAGTTTGTACCCTCTTCAGTGGCCACATGGTCTAAGGAGCTACTCTCGCAGTAGACTAGACCACCGATGAAGGGAAGATTGAGGTTCTAATCTCGGTCGGGTGTACGGAGGGTGGTTTTTACTAAATGGTTTTCCACTCTACCAACGCACAAATGCTGGTACATTTCATCTAAATACATCCTTCCTAGTCCCTAAAAACATTAGCGTAATTACTACATAAGCGTATAACCCAAACGGGTGGTAAGACGCGGTGCTAAAAAAAGTTAATAAGCAGAGCTGTGGAGTCGGTACTTCAAGGTAAGATTCTTTGACTATGTGAATGTATATTTAAACAAATTTGTCTATATATAGAAAAAGTATAAAATTAAAATGATATATTTATCATATATTGTTATAATATCCTAATGTTTTATTTTGAAGCCAAAGTCTTAGTATATTTTACAGATTCCAACTAATTCCACAGCCCTGTTTGAAAGTATAATTTTAAAAATTTACTGAGCGAGTAGTTTTACTCAACAATTCTTAAAGGATTTTATTCTTGTACTGAACAAGTAATGAACCAAAATATAATATATTGATTTATTTAATAAAATGAATATATTTGTGATAACATTTTAATGTAGAATTAATATTAAATGAATATTATTGTTAAAAGCATCCAGGCCAGATCAACAAACAAACGAAGGGGAGAGCTATATTCCAGCGTGGCAATGACACTTCCCACCGGTGTAGGCTGCCGTTGTCAGTAAAGATGGTCCCAAGAATACACCTTTTAAATATTCGTCTGTATCAGAAACTCAAGAAGGAAGCAGACAAGTGTATCTGACATGATTTATATTACAAATACCTCCATTCATACCAATATTCTAGCAAGAAAAATGTGAAAACAGTCCAACGTTAGACATAATTGATGTATTTATTGTCACATCTTAATACCCGTCCTAATCAGGGAGGGATCGAGCCCCAACCTCTCCTGCCCCTGAAAATCAGACTACACGAGCCTGACGTCTATTCCGCGCGCTCACCAGTACGGGTAGTTAACGTATTTTTTTTATTTTTCCACCGCAAATTACTAAGTGTTCGGGTTGTACTCTAATATTAATTCTCCACATGAAACAGCAAACAATTAAGGGTAGAAACGACGACTCTTAAAATTATCTATATTTATGTGTTAAAATATATAGTAAAATAAGTGGGTGGGGCTTGGACTAGATCTGATGGGTGCCACTCCTAGGAACTAGGAGAAAATAATATTAATAATAAAAAAAGACCTTCAGCTCAACTAACTCGGTGAGAGGCACGATGACTCTTTATACTCGAAACCACTGGGTGTGCTCGGGAACGTTTTTCTGGATATTACAATGTCACTGACATTACCTTACCTACAACAATGGTGTGCTGTAAGTCTCTACAAGAGTTGAAAGAATACTTAAAATATATCATGAATAATTTAAATAAAATGGATCGCTGAATGAAATGTACTAATTTTAAATTACAATAAGAAACCAATTATTGAAATTTATGTGTGCTATTATTATTGTTTCCTTGTTACCACATCCCAATCCTACCTATAGAATTCCGAGTAAATTTATTATTGCAAAATTTAAAAAAAAATTGTTATATTACATCTATTTTTGAACAAAATTAATCAATTAAAAAACATTATCGATGACAAAAAATAAATCAATAATCAATAATCAATAGTTGTATTAGTATTTTTGCAGAAAATAAAATATTAATTCAGGTTCTAGATGAAGTAAAGTGTCTGAATGTTTAAATTTACTCTGTAAGACTGATGTGGGTGAGAGAGAGAGAGAGAAAAATAATAATTTAATGTTGAAGATTTGGCTGGATCACACCAATAAATATGTCCATGTTGAAATAGCATGAATGTCTGAAATTTGTTTCCTTTTCTTAATTTCAACTCCTCCACAATTTAAGGAAATAAACAGTCTCTAGTTATTCCCCAGACAAACAGCTTTCTAGGGACATCTTCTTATCCCACTTTAAAACTATTTTTAACTTTTTAAATCCAATTCAGTTGAGAGCCACACAGGTTTGGTTCCATGTTAAAATGATGCCGAGGAAGAAGACCCCTAATCTTCTTCAAATAGTGTTCCAGGAATATAATTTAAAAACGTTATTTTTTTTCCAAGTCCAAAGAGAATATTTATGCATTAAAACAAAAGTTGGCTATGGACTAGGGATCAAATAAAATATAAAGTGAAATCTGTAATAATAAAAAGAAGTGTTTGTTTGTGTGCGATGCCCAGCCAAATCAACGGCACGCAGATATATGACAATTTTTAACATAGGTGCACCTCGAAGCAGGATTTTTACATTTTTTAATTAGGCTTTTTTTAATGCGCACTAGTTTTAAAGGTAGATACATCAAGTTTTATTTTCTTGCTTTTTTATAAATATGAGACATGCCACTCACTTGTTTAACAGTCCTGCGCATGCCTTGGCATCATGGCCGACCGTGAAAACAAAACGAAAATCCAACAAACTTTTTAGAAGAATAAATATGTTTGATAAAGAGGTAAATGTTCTTCATTAGCTCAAAATTCACTTTTTAAATTATTTTAAACAGTGTTAGATGATTTTCCTTCCGTTTTATGATGATAAATTGTATTCTTTTGTCACGTACGGCAACACAGCGCGTTATTATGAACTTTGAAGTACATCATTCAATTCAACCAAAACAAAAATAAATTGCATTTACAAATTAGAAAAATATAAGGAACTAGATGGTAGGGTGGCAAATAACATTACAGTAAGCATACATAATAATTACTCTAACGTATTTTTAGGGATGAAGGTTGAATTTAGAGGAAGTGTACCGGCGTTTACGTGGACGGAAAGTGGAAAACCATTTAGGAACCCCTAGTATACATGACCAGGATTCAAACCCTGGTATCCCCATAATCAGCTGTCCAGTCTATTGCAAGAGTGATGCAATAGACAATTCGAATACAGAAAAGGTTGCATTTCATTTAAATAAAGTTACTTAGCTAGTGTAATATTTAAGATTCAAATAGCCAAAGCTATTATTTATGCTTTTAGTGAGGATTACTCCATCTATATATCATATTTTGAAAATTGAAAAATGACACCCGGACACGGTAATCAAAGGTCCCGGGTTCGATTCCCGTGTCCAGATGTCATTTTTAAATTTTCAGAATAGTGTAGTATTGAATGAATTATTTTAAAATACGTTTTAAGAATATTTTTAACTTGACTGACTGACTGACCTGAGCAATACAATTTACCAAGGTTAAGGGTATGCACTATAAAACCTGTAAAACACTTGCCTTTTCGCGCGTCCCTTACACCCCCACCTTAAAGGAGGGCGACAGGGACTAGTGCCCCAACCCTTCCACAAATTTTGCAATACAAAAAGATTGTGACTTTTCTGTTCTTATCAAGACCAAACAAACACAAACTAAATGTATAATACAATGTTTATTATAAAGAAATTTAATTTGTGTTGTTATTTAAATAATATATTTAACATCGAGCGTTTAGCCGTTCATTTTTTTTATCAGGAAACAATGATAGTGTCAAGACGTTGATAAGAAAACTGTGTGTTTTATGTTGAGGGGTCCTCAAAGATTTAAGTCCGGCCCTGAATGACCTGGTAGATACATTCATTTAATTTGCTGTATAATGTAAACAGTAATATTAACAATTGTTGATATGAGCCCAGTTCGATTCCCGTGACCAGGTGTCATTTTTTAATCTATTCAATTAAACGTTGAAATTATTGATAAGAAACTTTTTAAATATAATAAACAAATCCTAGTCAAATTCCTCTAAGCTCATTACACATCTTCAACGTCTGTTGAGATTAACCTGCGTACAAAGGTGGCCTGGCGGTCTGTAAGGTGTCAGACTTATGTGCTGGGGATCCGGGGTTCAATCCTCGGTCCCGGCACAGATTTACCTTATTGCCAAACCCTTCCTTCACCTCTGACAAGACGTGTATTAATCACAACTTGTGAATGTGTGGAATGCCAGGCCTCCACCGTGGTTCGGATTCCACGTTAAACTGTAAGTCCNCAAGACGTGTATTAATCACAACTTATGAATGTGTGGAATGCCAGGCCTCCACCGTGGTTCGGATTCCACGTTAAACTGTAAGTCCTTCATTTCATATCACAATCACCCTACCATTACACATTAGCTTAAGTGCGTATATTCCGCACGGGTAGTAAAACGTGGTAATAATAATAATAATAATAATAATAATAGTAGTAGTATGCGTACAAAATTAAACTAAATATTTATTGGAGAAACACTTTATTTGGTCCACAAAATTTTCTTACAAAAAAAACCCTACAAAAATACTCCCGTTGCACCCTCAACCACGAAGTGTTTGTTAAAGCCCCTGATGAGTTCTGCAACTAGTTTCACCAGTGCGCTGGACGGGCCGGCCTATAGATCAGGCGCCTCCATCGACCCAACAGCAAGTAATATAAACCGCGAGTTTTGATTGAATGAAACAAGATATGTCGTAGCGGGGGAGTTAATACTACAGTTACATATCATACAAGAACAGGTATGGCAATATCATAAAAATACAAAAGGTAATTTAGTTTGAAAATATTGTGTAACAAATCACACGAGATCACACAATCCCAGAATAGGTTTCATTATTACCGATCCAAATTTAAGACCAATGTAAAAATCTTGTCTTTTATCTATTAGTAACATAACCAATAAATGGTTTACAATCATATTTACAAAAACAAATTAAATTTTACATTAAGCTAGTTAAATTCTAAGACACGTGGATCAAGGCGTCAATCTCATTTGGTTTGATTTGCCAGTAAGGTTAGGGTTCGAATCAAGGCCAGGTGATTTTAAATACCTCCATAAATATGTAGGCACATTCCCGGTGAATGAAATCCTATCTTCATTCGTTCCCCATTAGTGTAAATTTGAAGATAGTCCGAATGGGTAGTAAGACGTGAATGGTCATGAATGCTCCCTAAAAAGGTCGATTAGTTCTTGTCTTTCTTAAGAAGATCCCTCCCTTCCCGGTGCCACAATCGATAGTTACCGTTTTAAAGTTTCAAGCGTAAGGGGGCGGCCAGACTGAGCGAGCGACTAAAATATAAAATAGAACACATTTGTTGTAATGAGAGGTGGCCAGACTGGAGCGCGCAAGCTTGAAAGATAGAACTGGTTCTATTTCTCAAGCGCGCGCGCTCGACCCGGTACAGTCTAGTTTACAGGCGCTAGGAAATATTATTGTATGTTGGTTCATTGAGTGCTAGGAAAACTTCTCATTGTGACATTTTTATTACTATCGATAGGTTTAGCGCACTTGCTACTAACAGCCTAGTTTAATTAGTAAGATCATATACCATACCTATATGTATGTGTGTATATATATGAAAAACTGATATGTTAAAATACTTTAATATTATCAAAGTAGACCTTTACAAATAATAATAACCATTAGCGTGGAGAGAGGATGAGAAAACCACAACAATAAATCACTTGTCAAAAACCAACCTTCACTGAGCCAAGATTCGGAGCCTCCTCGTCAACAACTATCGAAAGTTATCTGCTAATTACGCGCTCGTTCGCTCGTCAGTCTGGCCGAACCCTTAAACAATGAGAAACTAGTAGTTTTATTTATAGCTAAGTTTTTTTTACATCCATTACTGTTTCCAGCCTGTGGTCTGGGTCAGTTTTTTATTCAAGTCATATATTTTCCCACTACTGGCTTGTAGGCCTGTCGTAGCTTCATATACCTTAAGACTAGGACAGGCACAACATCCAGTCCCCAGCCGTTAATTTATCAATGTGAAAGGGTAAAACCCTATTTTCATTAATGATAAATTTTCGGCTATGCCAGGAATCTAACCCGGGATCCTTCACTCAGTAGATAGACACGCTACCGGCTGAGCTAATGTGTTGGATAGCTAAGTCAAACTTACAAGCACATTTTTAAAGTGGATGAAAATTTAAAGCATAAAACAAAAATGTACAGAGAAGGTATTATGTGCGAGTCAAATTTATTTGAAGTTCTTTGATTTCTAAATGTTGAGCATATTTTCTAATAAGTCGTAAAATTTCTGTTTTATTATAGCAACCTAGTGTATTTTTTTTCTCTAAGTTTTTCAGTGTAATAGAATGTAGTCCACGCAATTATTTAAAAAAAATCACCTCTTACGCCCCAAAATGAAAATGATATTTCAAACGTTGTAAGGACAAACACTCCCAGGACAAAAGTATCCCACAAAGGAGTCGAATGGCGCTCCAAACATGTTTTGCCGCAGTCACCACACATGTGCATGGGAACACATAGGGTTTGTGATTTTTAAACTGGTTTTACAAACCACTATTTTAAGGAGGTGGACATAGCGACAATAAAGAAGGGAAACTTTTATATATTTTAATGTTCAAGCTTATATAATATGCTCTTAAAATTAAGAGAGCGCAGATATTAAGTTAAATATTTTGTATGAAAGGAGGCCCCCAAGATTCGATTGCCCCTAGCCCTCTGAATACTCTGATCTCCCAGTCAAAAGAGCACGTAAATATTTAAAAAAAAGTGGTTCTACGAAAAAACCAAGCCTGATAAACTCAATTACAGTACGAGAACTTCTATTGGAAGGTTACAGGTTCGATTCTTGTGCCTAAGGTTCACTATCCACATTAGTCGAATATATATTTATTTATTTATTTTTAGCACAGCATCTTATTATACGCTCAGGTTAAACACATATTTAATAACTAAGCTAATGTGTTAGAGATGAGGAAGGTTGAATCTAAAGGAATTGTGCTCAAATATGCGTGCAGAGAGAGAGTGAAAAACTGCTTATGAAAAAACACCCTCAGGACACCCGATCGGGATTCAATCCCCAATACTCCCGTAAGTGGCAGTTCGGTCTATTGCGAGACTGACACCTTAGACTATTAGTAAAATAATTGAGTCGCGTGTTTCATGTCTATAATTATTTATTTTTTGCGCTTAAAATACAAATTAGACCTATAAAGTCTTCATGTAAACAGTTTATGGCGGTCTATGGTAAACAATTGTTATTATTATTATTATTATTATTATTATTACCGCGTCTTACTACCCGTTCGAGTTATACGCACTTACGCTAATGTGCAATGGTAGGGTGATTGTGAGATGAAATGGAGGACCTACAGTTTAACGTGGAATCCGAACCACGGTGGAGGCCTGGCATTCATCACATTCACAAGTTGTGATTAATACACATCTTGTCAGAGGTGAAGGAAGGGTTTGGCAATCAGATAAATCTGTGCCGGGACCGAGGATTGAACCCCGGACCCCTAGCACAGAAGTCTGACACCTTACCCCTAGACCACCAGGTCACCGTAAACAATTGTTATTAATAATCTCAAGCTATCACATGTTTTATTTATTATATAAATTTTTTTTTCTGAAAATCTACATCATTGTTGCAACAAGAGGTGGAGTCAAAGTCGGTAAAAATGTACCGACTCCAACTTCGGCTCCAAGATAAAAACAAATAATATTATAACAATATAATATGGTAGATTTATCATTTTAATTTTATTCATTAAGACCAATATTTGTAATACGGATTGACAAATGTACTCAAATATAAATTCACAATGGTAAAGAAGCTTCCCATGAAGCCATCTGTATTGGAGCATTTTAATACCGTAAATATGTTATTAATAATTCATAATTAACTAATAATTTTAAGAAGGAGTCTGAGTCGAAGACTTGGCGTACAGCCTACACAAACCTGATTTCGATGTAGCGTCACATAAGATTTGGTAAATGCACTCGATAATCCCTTCTACTCTAATTACTGCATATTTTAAGGTTATATCTCACACATTTTGTAAGATGACAGCTATAGCACTATCGCACTGACAGAATTGTAGCTGGAACCTGTGTATACAACAATTTTAAACTTTGGACGAAGGTTGTAGGTAAATTAATATATATATATATATATATATATATATATATATGTTTTTGTGTACATTCTAGTTAATTGGTCGCAGCGGAATAGTTTTAAAAATATCCATAAATAAGGTTAAAACAATCAAGTGGGTTAAAATAGATCATGACCAATAGCCATTCCAGGTGATTTATAGTAAATTAGCCCTAGTTTTCAAATCTAACTAAAATATAATTTAATCCAAACTAATGATAAAAGAGGCGTTGCAAGATACTTAATATAAGTTTTATTTTATGAAGCAGTCTTGAAGAGGAATAGTTTGTTTTTTAAATATCAAGATAAAATATAATACAAAACTATGTTTGTTGGAAACATATAAACATTACTTTTTAAATTAAACTGTGTGATGATTTTGTATTTGATTAATTAAGGTCATCTTTTGGCATTCGGAGGTCATGGGACCTCCATTTTCCCTTATGTAGAACAAATATTTTTATAGCTTCTTTTAAATATATATTGTAAAATGTTTAATTGATGTGGGTGTCTGTAAGTTTAAAAAACTACAAAAATATTAAAAAATACTAAATAAATATTTCCAGTTAACTAACGATTCATAGAAGTGAATTCAGCAAAAGTTGTTATTTGTTGTTTTTATGTCTAAAGTACTCGTGGATTTGTTGAAAAATGAATCTTTGTTCTGACCAGCTAAGGTACAATCCGTTTAACCTTGGGAGGTGTCTTACCTTAACGGACTACACTATGACCCTATGTTAAAGCTACACCATGGTGAAATAATACAAGGTAAGCTCACAATGAACTCAAAAGGTACATTTAAGCACACAGTTTTCTCAAACCTGATAGTTTACTGTTCCCAAATGGCATAAATTAGTTTATCAATATCTATGAATTCCATGTATTTTTCTTGCTTTTGAGTTTCTGTATAATTTTTCCTCTCGGCTTTGACTTATAGGACAGACGATCACAGGTTTCTTGTTTAGTTGATTTGTTTATTATAATGACAAACAACTAGTTTGTTATCGTTCGGAGGTAACTAGTTAAGCTATAATGTTTCAAGCACTGCTCCTTGTATTTTCGTGCCGCGCTCACCTGTTGAAACAAAGCGTGGGGCGTGCTGAGGGATTTGTTTCTCAGTCGCGACGTCATCGAGACTGGTTAGAACACGTCACACTCGTGGGAGCTCCTGAAACAACAAAACATCACCAACTGTTGTACATCACTCACCAAGTGGCAAATATGTTGTACAGCCATCACTGCTTGGTAAACATAGCACACAATATTCTACACCCCTCCCTGCTTGTTAAACATAGCACCCACTTATCTATACCCCTCCCTGCTTGTTAAAAATAGCACCCACTGCTCTATACCCCTCCCTGCTTGGTAAACATAGCACCCACTGCTCTAAACACCTCCCTGCTTGGTAAACATAGCACACAATATTCTACACCCCTCCCTGCTTGTTAAACATAGCACCCACTGCTCTATACCCCTCCCTGCTTGGTAAACATAGCACCCACTGCTCTACACCCCTCCCTGCTTGGTAAACATAGCACCCACTGCTCTACACCCCTCCCTGCTTGGTAAACATAGCACCCACTGCTCTACACCCCTCCCTGCTTGGTAAACATAGCACCCACTGTTCTACACCCCTCCCTGCTTGGTAAACATAGCACCCACTGTTCTACACCCCTCCCTGCTTGCTAAACAGAGCACTCACTACCATATTTCATGCACACACCAATGATCACATTTTATTACCACTAAGCCAACTTTTGAATCAATGTAAGTCTAAAATGTTGTCTAACAACAAATATTAATTCAAAGAAGACTTGTAATTTGTTTACCTTCTTTAGTATATGTAGCAAAAGTGAAGATTCTGTATGTGCGACTTCCCCAAATATCCATTTTAAACGTAAATCAAAATGAACTACTTCAAAGCAGCACAAACGAGCAAGGAACTCAACTTGGAAATACATTTTTCACCGTCTACAAATATACTAGACTAAAGCAGTGCTTCACTATCTGAATTAAAAACAACTTTTGAAAAACTGTTCATAAGGTAATTTCAATTATTGCGAGATAGATAATTGTAATTAATTTCAAGGTTACAAAATATTGAAATGTTATCTTCGTAACCTTTAAACGTGCATTTTGATGATAGTGCTTTATCTACCCACCAAATATGATAAGATTGACTATTAATATTTTACAGTCACAATATAATATAGTCATCAAGATAATACATCTCCCGACCATTTTAAGATTAAATATATACAAATATTGGTTAATGTCCACCCATCTCGTGCACTCAGGAATTTCAACCTGAATCCGACCCATCTCGTGCACTCAGGAATTTCAACCTGAATCCGACCCAATCTCGTGCACTCAGGAATTTCAACCTGAATCTGACCCATCTCGTGCACTCAGGAATTTCAACCTAAATCCGACCCATCTCGCGCACTCAGGAATTTCAACCTGAATCCGTACCCATCTCGTGCACTCAGGAATTTCAACCTGAATCTGACCCATCTCGTGCACTTGTTTTTCTCATCTCGTGCACTAAACGAGAAATAAAGAATCGCTCGCAACTTTGAATGGATCACAACTTTAAATAGCTCAAAATTTTGAATCGCTCGTGACTTCTCCACTCCCTCTCCCCCTCTAGTGCACTGGGCTATTTCCTGGCTAAGAAACGTGAGAAGTAGAGTCCGTTCATGATGGGTTTTTACCTGGATAACAGTTCAAAAATCCTATGTTTAGGTTTTGGGTTTCCAACACTTGTAAAAGATCACAGTTTTGTTATAAATGTTAAGTTTTTTAAATTATATGTTATGTTTTACATTTAAAATAACGTAAACTTAAGTTTTCTGACACTGTTTCATAACTTTTAATAATTTCTTTTTACCCAATCCGAAACAGTATTTTAAACATAATTAAAAGTACTTATTCTCCGTTTTAGAATGTTATCTATGATGTGTAATATTGTGCATACAATAATACCTTTTAATACAGGCATCGTATTTACTTGTAAAAGAGAAAATACTTGTAATTTTTTTATATGTATAGTAAATTATTTTATGATTAGTTTATAATATTTCGAAATATTTAAGTGAATAAAATATTTTTATCCACTTCGTGGGTGTTTCCGTCACGTTCAATCACATGGTTTAAATTCGTCGGTCGCCATTTTGAAGCTATGTTCGTTATACATTTTGTGAAAGTGATGTGAATAATAATTTTTTTAGTGGAATAAACGATAAATAAGCTTTGTGCCCGACCTCAAATAAATATATAAATAATATTTGCCTAAATTACTGTGGTTAACTATCAAATTCATACATTACCAAACTTTTCATTACAGTTATCCAAAGTGACAGATATCAGATGTTGGCGTAGGGATATATATTAGGGATTATTTCTACCCACTTTTTGAGCAGTCATCCAAGTAAACTAAGGTCGTGAATGTTCATATATAGTAGATCCATCGACCCACTTCGGTGGCCGCATAGCCGTCACTCTCGCAATAAACCGGACTTCTGATGACGGGACGATCGGGACTTGAAGACCGGTTAGGTGAGGTTTTTCCGCTCAAAACAGTTTTCCACTTTCCCTTCATGCAAATACAAGTACACTTCATAAAAATTCAACCTTACATCTTAACTCACTATCGTAATTAATACATATGCGTATAGACCGATTGGGTAGTAGGACGCGGCGCAAAGAAATAAAATCATGCCGTCCCAGAGCTTGTTGATGTAGATAGAGATTAGTGTCGGTAAGTGTTTACAAGACTTAACATATGCTGTTAAACTGCAACAGATGTGAGCAAACAATTACTATAATTTATATTATTAATTACTTACAACGATTTACTTCTTTGTACAGGCTAGAAAATAATTATTTGTTAAAATTTAATAAAATAAATTAGTTAGTTTAACTGACCGGCATAAGGTCCTTTTTATCACTCACTGAGTCAAACATTAGTAACTTAGCTATTTAACCTTATTTCCATTTCCCTCCCTAAAATACTGCACAAGTGTTAGTGTTCACATGTTATCAGCCAGGATGATTAGAAAGGAGGAGTTATCAAGTTGTTCATTCCACAATGTATTAGAGGAGAACGCTTCGAGCTAGGGAGGGTAGGGGGAGATCACGAGTATACCAGATGGAAGGTCACGAGGCGCACTAGATGGAAGGTCACGAGGCGCACTAGATGGAATGTCACGAGGCGCACTAGATGGGAGCGCACTAGATGGAAGGTCACGAGGCGCACTAGATGGGAGCGCACTAGATGGAAGGTCACGAG
>CABFWB010007610.1:0-12166 GCA_902151455.1 Timema bartmani
TTATTTATTGCCCCCCTGATAACCCAAATCGCCCACTTGGGGGCGATCGCCCCCAGGTTGGGAACCACTGGTTTAGAGTATATGTTT
Organism: Timema bartmani; assembly: GCA_902151455.1. Lineage (NCBI taxonomy): Eukaryota > Metazoa > Arthropoda > Insecta > Phasmatodea > Timematidae > Timema > Timema bartmani. Next base: position 88 of record CABFWB010007610.1, read on the forward strand.
ATTTATTTATTTTAAAAGTGAAATAGTATATTTAAATGTCACCAGTCAAAACAAACATAAAATGTAAATACCACATCTTTAAAATGTGATATTTTAAAAATATACTAAAAGAAACAAAAAAACATGTTCTTAAAAACAATGACACTCATTTTTATAAAAAAGTAAATAGCCTATTTTTGAAAAATAAAAGTTTAAGAAATGGAAATATTGATTTTTTTTAAATTATAAATAGCACTTTAGATCTCATTTGTATATTTGGATCAATAAAAAATATCTATATTGGGTCCTCAAGGGTCACTCGGTACTAAAATTTTCGACATTTTATTGTTATTACATTGCTATTAAATTCTTCATTTATAAATTTAGACCAATAAAAAAGGTTAATATTGACTGTTGAGTCTAAAATGATATAGATAGATCATTGCTGTACAAACATTTCTACTAAAGGAAAAAAAACATTAACTTTTTGAGAGACTTACTAATATTTTCTTACTCTATGGCATAAGAGAATTATTGCGTTAAAACTTAAGTAGTAGCTCTGTAAAACTAATGCTCACAAAATTTTATTAATATATTTGCCAATATCTCCGAAACTATTGGTTTTATAAAAATATATATCAAATAAAAGTTTTTTATTTTAATAGGCATACAATTTTGCAATGATAAGTTGTTTAGTATCTCAAATAGTTGTGTAGATACGAAAATTTCAGCTTCTGTAAAGTAACCTAAAAGTCATTTTCATGGGAAAATTAAAATTACCATTTTATTTATAATCTTAATCAACGCCTGGAAACAAATTTTAATCACAATCGTTAGAGCCAATTTTGAGAAAATTGATTTTTTTTCTTTTTACCCTTTACTAAACTACTCTTAATTTTAAGGTTAAACAGATTTAAAGCCAGGCGGCATTGCAAAAACCACGTTTTAGGCTTCAGGGGTCTTGAAACGTCGACATCCATCAACATCTCGGATTAGATTTATTTTTTACTGTCGCAATATTTTACCTTTAGTGTTCAAAACGTTAAAAATATATATATGCGTATAGCTTGTAAACTATCGGTTTTATAAAAATATATTTCAAATAAAATATTTGTATTACAAATAGATCTATGTATTTGTAACAATAAGTAATTTAATATCTCAAAGACTTACAGAGCTATGATTAAGAATTGAGAGTAGCAATTTTGTTTGAAATATTGATCAAAACTTGGAAATGAAATTTAATCAAAATCATTAGAGCCAATTTTGATAATATCGATTTTTCCTCTTTTCACCTCTAAGGAAACTGCCCTTAATTTTAGGGTTGGATATCTAATTCCTTGGGACAACCCTATGAAAACACCCTAGATACCAAGTTTTAACCCAGTTGGTAAAATATTTTAGGCTCTAGCCCGAGGTACAGACAGACGAACAGCATTGCGAAAACTTATTTTTCTGATTCGGGGGATCATTCATAAAAATATCAAGTTCGATTTTTTTTGGCGATCACAAGACTTTCTTTACCTTTAAGGTAGTGAGAAAGTAAAAATTTATCAAAATGGTTCCAACATTCATCCCTTTAAAGACATTAAAATTAAATTAAGAATTATAAAAAAAGTTCATATATCTTTATTAGGAAAACCTCTTTTCGCTTTATGAGGTAGCAATGTAAAGTGTGAACTGTAATTCTTCTTTTCATTGTAAAAGCCATATGTTTCTATCCACCTTTCTTATACCTTCTTCCAAATATAACAAAAGTTTATAAAATTTACATTTTAATGAGTGAATATTTGCCCTAAATAAGCCTCCATAACTTTAATTATCCTAAAATATAACGTAAGAATCATAAGCAGTTAGAAATTTCAAATGTTTCATAGTTCATCCTTAATGTAATAATCATGCATGATCATTTCTTCGGTTCAAATTTCATTCCAATATGCGCCCATGCTCACTATATGAGCTATCACTATAAATGTATCTTATTATGAAATTTATTTCAATCTAATCTATAATGCTTATAAAAGTTGATGGTCATATTTTAAAATGAAAGTAAGATGATTAAATTATATTTATATTAGACGATATGAAATAATAAAGGCCAACATAATTCTACAACTAAATAGTAACTATTGCTAGTTTGGTAGTTGAACATATTAAATACAAGTTTTAAATATCTTAGGTTCGAGAACAATCAATATGTACTCTCAATTATAAGTTTAACTGAAATTATAATTTCAGAAAGGGACCATATAAATACTGTATGGTAAAAATAATGAGTATTCAAGTATTTAGTAATCTAGTTAACTATCTTTATTTTCATTGCCTTGTCCTGGCGATGCAACTTCATTTGTGGATAATTTAAAATGGACAAACATATTGAATTAGTTTACCTGTCTAAAGTAGTTTCAGATCTCTATTACATTAATATTATGAAATTTGATATTAATTTTAACAATTTATTTGTCAAGTTGTTGAATAATTAATAAATGAAACTGCTGATATTATCTAAATTAAATAACCTATATTTACCATTGCATTTAAAAAATTAATTTGTACATACATCAAGAGGAAGTTAGAAAATAATGAGCCTACAAAACTTTCACTCTCGATCCTGAGCTTTAATGATGGGATTAGCTCAAAGCTCGATATCAGAGTACTCGTAGAGCCCTATTTTGCAACTAGTTATCATATATAAACAAATTTAAATATAGAAATTATAATTGTTTTCATTCATCTGTTTATTGGGAAGTATTTAGTCTGACACCTTAGCTAAGTCAGTAGTGTGTCTGCCTACTTAGCTAAGGGTTCAATTCCCTAAGTGGCTGAAAATGTATTATTGATAAAAATATGTGTGATAAATTAACGGCCGGGGACTGGATGTTGTGCCTGTCCTAGTCTTAAGTTATATTATAAGACATATGAAGCTATGACAGGCCTAACAAGCCGGTAGTGGAAAATATATGGCTTGAATAAAAACTGGCCTAAGCCACAGGCTGGAAACACTAATGAATTTTTTTAAATTTGGAAGTATTTAGTGTTCAATGAAAGTTTGTTGTTCTTATCTTGATACATACAAAGTGTTAAAAATGTTTAACTTAATATTTTTGTACAAATATTTTACAATCTCAAAGCATTTCTGACAAATTTTATTTGAAACAAATAGTACAGCAGTTCCTATTAGTAATCAAGTAGCCGTTTAAAAGATCCACAAAGTTTTTAAACAATATTCTGATAAACATATTAAGGACCACAATTTTCAAGTAAATCATTTTATTTCTTTATACATTAAAAGAGCAAAAATATTTTACTTAATATTTTGAGCCATATTAAAAAAAATGTTTGGATCATTGTAATAGTTATTAAATATGAGATTTTCATTAAAATAAAGAAACTTTCTTTAGGAGTAGAAAATGGTGTTTTTTACCAAAATTATTTATTTACTTTACTGACTTTTAAACCTTAATTAATATGATTAATTTGAGTTCGTTTAATTATAAGTGAAATATGAATAAATGTTTAAATGCATAAACTTAAACATCTTATGATATTAATTATTTAAAAACACCTTCAATTTTCTTTCTGATAATGTTGTGTGAGTAATAAAATATTCACATAGTATGCAAAGATTAATTGCCAAATAATTGAATGAATATTTTATGAACATTAAATCCCCTCTTTCATCACATTTAAATGTTATTTTATACAATGTAGCTTCCAAATGTAAATTCCCTTGACAAACATTATTAGTGCTCACTACTCTCTGCTGGCCTGGCCCTAGATAGCTCAATGCTCCATTGTTGAAAAAACAACACTTTTTACAATCTAATCAAACATAATAATAGATGTAAAAAAAAGCAAAACTAATTTACTCCAACATTTTTAACTTTTATAAACTTAAAAAGAAAGGTAAAAATAACAGAAGACAAAAGAAGGGACATTGTCATTAACATTTAAAATTTAATTTCCTAAGTAGAGGTGGTTCACAAATTCACTTTTTCTTGAATATTGATCTTTCTCTTACAAATATCAAACATTCATTTAAGTGGTAGGCGCATAACTCGAATGGGTAGTAAGACGTGGTGCTAAAAAAAAATCTAAGTGGTAAATTATATTCTGAATAATGGATGTTGTGTTTGTTCTATGGTTAGATTGGATCACATCACTTTAAGCATAATAATATCACCAAAATAATTAAGTTCAAAATTTGGAAAATATATATACTTTAAAAAAAATTGTAATCTTGATCTTAAATATTCCTTAACAATTGAGGAGTTGAATGCTTCAACCCAAGTGTGAAGTAATAATAGTAAGTGAAATTTAGGATAAAATATCCTCATCAAAAAAATCCAGAATTAAGTGGGTAGTGGGTATTTGCAATGATCAAAACACATGATGGGTATTTTTATATTAATTCGAGGTGAAGTATTTTAATGACTTAATAATATTTTTTACTTTCCATCCATTACTGTTTCCAGCCTGTGGCCTGGGTCAGTTTTTTATTCAAGCCATCTATTTTCCACTACCAACTTGCTAGGCCTGTCGTAGCTTCACATGTCTTATAATCTAACTTAAAACTAAGACAGGCACAACATCCAGTCCCCAGCTGTTAGTTCATCACTGTGAAAGGGTAAACCCACATTTCACTAATGATAAAATTTTTGGCCATGTCGAGAACCGAACCCAGGACCCTTAGCTCAGTAGACAGACATGTTACTGACTGAGTTAAGGTGTCGGATCCTTAATAATATATACATAATTTAATAATGAGCTACCCGCTTCGGTGGCCGCACTGCTCTCGCAATAGACTAGACTGCCTGCCTATGACTGAGAGCTCATGGTTCAATCCCGGTCGAGTGTATTGAAGGTGGTTTTATCTAAATGGTTTCCCACTTTCTCTCTCCATACAAATGCAATACCTTCCTCTAGATTCAACTTTCCTCGTCCTTACCCATTAGCATAAGTGTACAACCCGAATGGATAATAACACACCGTGCAAAAAAAAAGAGCCAATAAATAATAACTTTTTAGTGCCACAAGCCTATTTTGTCGGCTCCGCCTACTATATCGCTAGAAGTGCCACGATCCAATCTGGTTGGCTCCACCTACTACCGTTAAAAGTGAGGTCGGCTCTCCAGGTTTGAGCTATTGTTATTGGAACTGAGAGTTTAGTACATTTACAATGGGACGGTCACGTACTCAATGTGCTAAGTGCAACACCAGTTTACATACGAGCTGCATGGAAAAACCTAAGTGTGGCTCACATTCTTACTGATGTAAATAGTTTTGTAAACAGTTTTCAAATTTACAGGTTAAATTGTTCTGAGTTAAGAAATATATACTATCCAGATTTTCATATTATGTCATGTGAATGAAAAGATTTCTGTACCAATGTAAGTAAATAGGTGTAATGACTTTATAAATCCATATAATATTTTTAAAATATATGAAATTACTCAATATAAAAGGTTTTTTGAAAAACACATTCATTATGTGTAGCCCTAAATATTTATTCACAAGGTAAGCAATAACAGCCCTAAAATATTTAATGTAGGATATCAAATAAAAATTCCTATTTATAATTATATGTATTCAAAACTTTATTTTCTTGTATAAAATTAAATGCACTACAGCAAAATAATATTGAAATGTATATAGACTTATTTTTTTAATACATTAATTAGCATTAGTTTTGAAATAAAAAATTTAAAAAATTAAAATTTATAAATAAAATCATTTTAATTAAATTGTATTAATCTATTATTATTAAACAACAGTACATACGGATTAAAATGAAAGAAACATCAAACTGATCGCTTCTTAAATAAAGGTTTGGCAAACTTTCTTACAAAAATGAGGAAATAGTAGTGGAATTCTGGGAAAGGTGTGGCACTAAAAGGGGTTAATACTTGAATTCTTACACACAGTATTGATACTAACACTTATACCATATAATTATCTAGATATCCATTAAAAAAAAACAGTGCATTCGTTTTGTTAAATGGAGCATGGTTAGCCAGATTCGAGGAAAAAAGTTCCAAAGGCATATAAAGTGTTTTTTTAATCCCTCCATTACATTATATCATTGATTACAACTTTTTTTTTCCCCCATGTCATTCTAGCTGTTATGATACAATCCTCCGTTTATTCCTATCCTATACCAATCTATCTCTACACTTATTTTACAGCCCAGATCCTCAATTAACTGCATCACATACTTTAATCTTTCCCTTCCTCTGCGGTCCTCCACCCCCTCCCCGCGATGTACCCTCTATTAACCAATCCTGTATGCCTCAAAATGTGCCCAACCATCTTATTTCTCCTTTTAGTATGATGTTTCTATAGACTTCTTTTGTTCCTTATCATTTCAAGCATCTGATCATAATGTACTTTATCAGTCCACCTACTATCCTTCTGTAGCACCTCATTTCAAATTCTTATATTGTACTTCTATCTGGCTTTCCCAGCGTCCAAGCTTTTCTTCCAAAGAGTGCTGTGCCCCAAACATACACCATTAAAAAGTTATTTCTCAGTCCAAGGTCAATATTTATACTAATAGGTGTCTTATAAAACTTGTACATAATTCGTGTGTAGATAATTTGTTTGTAATCAAAATCTTCACATACCTCATGAGCTAACTGACTTAGTTTGGAGCACAACCGTTTACACAATTTAACATATGAGGAAACAAAACACAATTGTAGTGAAATAGCATTAGATGTCTTGTTCTCATGAGCATAACATCCATTGTTGTCCATACAAGATTAAATAAAGTATGGCCTCAAAGAAATAGTCAAAATGCAATAGTAAATCATCCTCACTCCTAAGCTCTGTTAAGGCCTAGTTACATGTATGATATTTTTGGCAGTATTAATGTATTTCTAGGTCGTGTTTTAGCATTATTTATATTATCAAAGATCAAACCATATCATTTAAATCATCTTCAAACAAGATGGTATGTTCAGCTCATTCAAATTATGTAAAGCTATCTTGTTAATACTGTCGCAAGATGAAGATTATTTGTTATAAATTACCCCACTGCTACTTTATAAACAATGCTTGAAACACATCTATTTACCTTTGTTTATTATTTTGGTCTAAATAAATAATTGTATGAGCTGAGCCTCGCATATAAAAGTACCTGATTGTTTTTCACATGTAGCTTCATTAGAGTATAGTGTTTTATAAATTCAATGTGATTACTAAATATATTTGTGGTAAATACAGTAGCTTAAAGTCCACATTGAAATTTATTTATTTCTGCACAGCTTGATTAAGACATAATAATAATATACATAATGTACATTATTATATAATAGATCAGCAAGAGGATATATCAAACATTGAATTTGTACTGTTTATTATATATAAGCCACATTATTACTTTACTAAACCATGGAGTTGTATGTTTGTGTTCAGAGGAATTGAACAGAGCTTGTAGGTTAGTGCTATTGCAACACTGGATTAGTGTGGTTACTCATGCATTAAAGTCATTGAAGTCAAATATTAGTACACAAATGACAACGCTTACAACAGTATTAAATATGTAACATGTCAATTACCCACATGCTTGGTGAATAGAATTATCTAAATTGTAACATGTGTGAAATAATTAGAATAAAAACTACACTAAAACAAGTTTTAGTATTTATTGGTTTCCTTTTGTCCCAGCCAAATAAGAGAGGAAAGTTAGAAAATATGAAAAAATAAACAAAAAATATTAAAAATAATGGTTTTCTGACAAGTGTAAGTGAAGTTAGATGTGAGGGAGAGAGAGAAAGGGTAAAGGAGCATAACAAGAGTGATAATAGTGAATAAAGAGTAATAGATAAAGAGTGAGTCAGTCGATACATAGGTTATACAAGTGTCCGAGGCAAAGCAGGAAGAACTATCCCAGGTGAGGGCTATAATAATGAGAGACTGGAACAGTGTTGTAGGCAAGGGCACGAGAATACACACTTTCTAACAGAAGCTAGTAGAATTATGTGAGGAAAATAAGTTATGGGTTCAAGAGCCACAAACGAAGGCTTGTTTGGTCGATCGATTGAGAGAAAGGAAATGAAGATGTTTGCAGTGCACCTGTACGCAACTCGACACAGCGTGACCTTGACTAAGTCCTCAATTTAGAAATATTGATAGAAAGAAAATGAGAGAGTTTGCCTGCGCACAGCCGTTCTAAGCCGGATAAAAGTCAACACAACATGATAGTACAATCGGTGGTAGAAGCTGTGGTGTAGTATTTTTCATTTATTTGATTTTAGTAAATGTGTGTTTTGTTTTATTAATCGTGAACATTGACTTCATTAGTACAAAAATTGCGCCTAAACGATAGAGAACCTACCTATTCCATGAAGAATGTGAAAATGAGTTCCTTTTTACGATGACCAGAGATACGTGTCTGTGTTTGATATGCCGTGCTAGTGTTGCGGTGTCAAAGAAAGACAATTTAGAGAGACATTTTTTGAGCCTTCATAAGAAGAAATATAGCCGTAACTTTCCACCTTAAAGTGAACTATGGAAGATTAAAGTGAAAGAAATAAAATCTCTGCTGGGAGCACAACAATTAATGTTTGCTAAGCCCGTTGTACAGTCACAGGCAGCAACTGAGGTATAATTTCATATCACAGATATTTTAGTGAAACATAATAAACCTTTTCAAGCTGGTGAAATAATAAAGCAAGCTTTTATTGAGGCCGGTGACGTTTTGTTCAGTGAATTTAAGAATAAAGTTGAGATTATGAACGCTATTAAAGACATGTGGCGCTCTCGCCAATCTGTGATGCGACACCTAGAAATAATAGGTGGTGATTTACAAAAACTGGAAAAAGACATTTCTCGCTATGGTAAATAAATGTTTGGTAAATGTATTTGGTTTTTTGTGCCTATTTTACTTTGCAGTATTTGTTTTTTCATGCCTATTTTACCTTGCAATAAACAAACTATGTGTGTATAAGTGTATAAGAATGAGCTAATACAAACATTTCAATATGTATTATTTCCTAATATCGCCAGTACAGTATTGCTAGCCAACAAGAGACAGAAATTTGGCCCTTGGACAAAAAAAAGGGTGAAGACCCCTGCCTTATAGCATTAGGTACTAAGAACACGCTTACAGAAAAGTTGTCCACCAAAGAGCATAAGAATCAAATTTGTTTTCAAAGATAGGAATTAAAATATATATAATATATATTTGCTTATAGCTTAGAAACTATTGGTTTAAAAAAAATATTTCAAATAAAAGATTTTAATCTTTAATAGTACTACAATTTTAAAACAATAAATTATTTCGTATCTCAAATAGTTGCTGATAAATTATGAAAATTATGAAATTTACCACATGAAAAGTACCCTTAAAGTCATTTTCATGAGAAAATGAAAATTGCCATCTGGTTTATAATAATAAACAGTGTCTAGATATTAAATTTAATCAAAATCATTTGAGCGAATTTTGAGAAAATTTATGTTTTTCTTTTTACCCTTCAGTAAACTAGCCTTAATTTTAGGGTTAGGTATTTAATTTAAAAAAAACCCTGGGGGACCTTATGAAAACCCCAGATAACAAGTTTTAGCCCAATCGGTAAAATAGTTTTGGCTTTAGCCCTAGGTACAAACAGACAGACGACATTGAGAAAAAAACTTTTTTTGTTTCAAAGGGTCATGAAACGTTGACACTTATAATCTTCTTGAATACAATTTCTTTGAAGATCACAATACTTTCTCTCCAAGATGTCGAGAAAAAGTAAATAAATGGTATGGAACTCCGCACGGATTTTCTCGCTTCATTATCTAAAAATTGAGATAGTTACTCAAAGCTCATAATATATGTGAAACGAAATAAGATACACTAGCAAATTCGATCACAAATTGTGCTATACTTATGTAAAACATTTTTTGACTTCCGGTTTTAAATTTTACAATTTAAGTTTTAAAGAATACAAGTCCTGACTTGTATATTTGGACCAATTGGGTCCTCAAGAGTCAACACTTCGTATTAAAATTTCGACATCCATTCAAAATATTGAAATTTTACTAGGGGTTGCTCATCTTAAGGTTAAATTCCTCATTTATAAATTTTGACCACTAAAAAGGTAAATATTGACTAGTGAGTCTAAAATATTAGAGATAGATCATTACTGTACAAACATTTCCCCTAAAAGGTTATAGGAAAAAGAACGTCAACTTTTTGAAAGACTTACTTATTTACTTACTCTCTGGAAATAGAGAATTATTATGTAAAACTTAAGTAGTATCTTTGTACAATTAAAGTTCAAATTATATTAATATATCTGCCAATATCTCGGAAACTATTGTTTTTATAAAAAAAATATTTCAAATAAAAGTTTTTTATTTTTAATAGTACTACAGTTTTGCAATGTTAAGTTATTTAGTATCTCAAATAGCTGTGGAGATATTAAAATTTCCGCTTTAGTAAAGTACTCTAAAAGTCATCTTGATGGGAAAATGGAAATAGCCATTTTGTTTATAATCTTAATCAACGCTTATATACAAATTTTAATCAACATAGTTAGAGCCGATTTTGAGAAAATCAATTTTTTCTCTTTTTACCCTTTATTAATCTACTCTTAATTTTAGGTTTAGACAGACACACAGACAGACAGTATTGCAAAAACCACTTTTTATCGTTTGGGGGTTCATGAAATGTCAACATCCATTAACATCTTCGGCTGGATTTTTTTACATTTAACACAAAAATTATTGGTTTTATAAAAATGTGTTTCAAACAAAAGATTGTTATTATAAATAGACCCGAATATTTGCAATGATAAGTAATTTCTTATCTCAAAGAGTTACAGAGATATGATAATAAAAATTAGAATTTATGCATCAGACCGGAACTCTTAAAGTCATTTTGTTTGTAATATTGATCAAAGCTTAGAAATGAAATTTAATCAAAGTAATTAGAGCCGATTGTAATAAAATCAATCTTTCCTCTTTTCGCCCTTAAGGAAACTACCCTTAATTTTAGGGTTAGATATCCAATTCCAAAAACGCCTCGAGGCAACCTTATGAAAACCCTAGATACCAAGTTTTAGCCTGATCAGTAAAATACATATGTACATATGCACACCCACACACCCACACACACACACACACACACACACATCTGACACCTTAGCTCAATTGGTAGCGTGTCGGTCTACTGAGGTAAGTGTCATAAATTTGATTCCCGGCATGGCTGAAAAATTTATCATTGGTAAAATGTGGGTTTACCCTTTCACAGTGATGAATTAATGGGTGGGGACTGGATGCTGTGCCTGTTCTAGTATTAAGTTAGATTATAAGGTATAAAGTCTCCTTGTTGGGGTGGCACTAGACCATCCCAATCCATTGTTTTGATAGTGTTCCATGGACTAAAAAAAATTTAAGTATCTAGATTAATTTCATTTTAATGTTTTTATATCAAAGAATGTAGAATTTAAATAAACTTTAGGTATTTTTTTGTCATGTATGTCATTGCAATCTGCTACAAGTGTTTATGACACTCTCTTTTAGTTACGCTTTCCTTAAGGCCATGGTACATTGAATGTAAACTGTTGTTTGAGTCATAAGGAGACGGAAATAAAAGACTAACAAAGAAGATTTAATTTAATTTTCAGATAATGCTAACCATCACAGTTTCCATCACCAGTTGTGAGAGATCATTCTGCCACCTGATACTAATATTTTCGTATTTGAGAGCCTCCATGGGTCAAAGCAGATTGTGTGATCTTGTTCTGCTGAGTGAAGAAAGAAACAGAATAAACTAACTTTGAGCGCATCATAGATCAATTTGCGTCAGTGAAAGCAAGATCATTTTCTTGTAGTGCCATAATGTGCTAAACAAAAGATTAGCGAGCTTGACTGATTTTTGAGCTCCAACACTATGAATTTTGCAGTTAGACAACAACTCTCCTACACTATGTTTGGTTCAAAGTTCAACACTGCCTGGGTAAGTGTTACCCCCATTTGTTTGAACTTGTTACATGTAACTCGTTACACACTGACCACATAAATAAAGTGTTAGCATTCCTCACGGTAAATCAGGCCAGAGGGCAAAATAAAAACTAATGTAACCAGCTTATATGGCTGACTATTCAACATC
>CABFWB010007610.1:12267-23553 GCA_902151455.1 Timema bartmani
GGGGGGGGGGGGGGGGGGGGGGGAGGGGGGTCACTCGGCCCGTTTTGGGGCTGCGCGAGCTAGGACACAGGTGCATCAGTAACTGTATTAGAGGGCTGCCATTTGAGCCCAGGGTACCAGGGTTCATCAACCATGTAGGATCACCAAGAGGTCAGTCAGACCATTGGTTATTTCTCTCAATACTTCGTTTTGCCACAAGATTCTAAATAGTCTTTTAATATCGCTTATCAACATCATGGTTAGTAATAGCCATAGTAGTACAAATAAAAACCACAAAAACCCCAGCTGAATGTCAATTACGAACCCAAACAATCATCATATATCCACTCACCCCCCTTATCCTCGACCACAACACATCCTGACAACCATAGACCCACATTTGAAAGGTAGGGAGTGGTGATATTTTGTGTCCGAAGTCGGTTTTTATTGGTGATTTAGGTTTTTTATAGTAACATAAAACATATTATTACTAGTGCGAGAACTAATTCGGGAGTGAGACACTTTGAAAACAGCCGTGTCATGCAACGATCAGTACGTGTTGGAGGAACGAGGATGCTGTACCAGGATTCAGAGGAGAGGAGATCCAAACCATCAACAGTCAATCACCAGTTGCAGAGAGGAGCTGTGGAGAAGAAAGTTAGAAATTCATAGACACAATTACCATGGGTTTTGTTGGAGTTATGGGGGTGAAGGTTGACTTACAAACTGATATTACCAACTAGCAGGACAGCTTGATAGAGTTAAGGCAGAGAATGTTAGGCTAAAGACGGCTCAGAAGAGTAAGTGTAGTAATGAACCTATGCCAAAGGCTAGGAATTTCACATTGTTGTCGACTATTCAGGTGTTCCATGGGAAATCAGAAGACAACATCTTAGTGTTTTTTGAGAAGAGAGATCTAGCATCAATAATACAATAATACCGTATCTGGATGGTCAGATGTAGAACTGAGGGCTATAACTAAACTATGGTTGGGAGGAGAGGCGTTAGAGTTTGCAATTTCAGATCCAAAATGTTTAGAAACCGACAGTTTTGAGGGGTTGAAGAGAGCCTTAGTGGATAGGTTCTTAAAGAAGTAGACAGGCCGATTTTTTAGGGAACAGCTGACCAAAATTAGGCACTTTAAGGGAGAAAGTGTAGAATGTTTTGCGGACAGGATCAAGAGAATTAACGTCAATACATACGAATTAGGGGATGATCCAGTCCGGAACAAAGTAATTAAATTTGAGGCTGACCAGAGAGTCCTAGATTCCTTTTTAAAGGACTTTTAGGAGAAATAGGTACATTTAATAGGTTGGCAAAACCTAAGACGTTCATAAAGGCAGTAGAAAGGGCAATAAACGTTGTGGAAGCCGATCACTTACCCCGAGAGGGAGGAAATCAGCCGTAGAAGAATTTTCACGATGGATAAAGGGAAGCCTTGTTTCAAGTGTAAAAAACAAGGTCATGTGATGAGGAAATGCAGATCCAGTAAGGGGAGACAGCATTCATCCATAAAGGATAGAAGGCAGTGCTTTAGATGCGGTAAAATGGGACATCTGGCTAGACAGTGTTTTGAGGAAGTGAGCCATCATCCAAACGAGATAGGGCTCGTAGAAGCCACAAACTACGGTCCTCAACAAGAACTGTCCCCATGGTGTCAGTAAAAGAAGATGAATGTACTAGTGAATTGTTGTTCGTGGGGGAAAAAATCGATTTCTAGTAGATAGTGGGGCACAAATTTCTATAATGTGTCAAAAGAGTGTGGAGTTCATAAAGATGTCAAAGCCGAGATTCGAGATTATCAGGTTATAAAATGCAGAACTTGGAAGAAGGTATAGTTGACTGAGGAGTAGTTAAGAAAGCATTTTAGGCCTAAACTTCCTGACTAAAAACTCAGTTAATAATAGCTTTATCTAAAGAGGCAGTAAGGACAAGCGTAGTTATAAAGGGAGTAATTAACCCTGACTGTGCTATGGAAGCTATTTGTATCCCAGTATTCCTAACTGTTGGTGGGGGTCTGTGTTCAGCCACAAGGGAGGTTGAAGGCTGATTGAGAGACTTGCCAGAGAAGCTTAGGGGTGAAAGATATATTTAATTGGTTAAGCCATATATATGGGCGACTTTTAAACAATCAGCAAATGGGTGTGCAACGGAGCATCTGTGTGAGCTCGTTGACACTAGGACACAAAGATACCGGGAAGGTAGAGTAGCCTAGGGCGAATAGGGTCTAGAGTACCCAGGAACCACCAAATTGTCGAGCTGCATTTGACTAAGGACCGACATCAGAGAAGCCGACGAGGAGTCGACTTTAGAAGGGAATGAGTGGAGAGCAAACCGAAGACTCGCAGTTCCAGGGAAAGACACGAGAAACTATGTAAGCTACGAGGATAAAGAAAACCATCAGTATGTATGTCAAGAGAACCATTAGGGAAGATATTATTTTCTGTGAAAAATAGGAGCATCGTACCTCTATACCAAAGAAGAAAATTGGGTCAATTTTAGGAAAAGAACAAGCCATTTTCTGGAAACGAAGTAAAAAGGTTCTGACAACTGTCATCGAACACACGATTCAACTAGAGAAGGTCAAGCTCATGACGTAAGTAGATTACTATAGATGAGCGAGGAAGAAATGCAAGCGTTGCAACGCCTCCAACTTAACTATTATGGAGGGTTCACATTTTGACCAAACTGAAGAAGCAGAAAGGACTTAGATTACATGGGCTAAACTATAAGAACTGTGGAGAAAGATATATAAGAATAGCCATGATGCATTTATGAAGCAGGCCAAACAACACGATAAGAGGGCGCAACCAACTACATACCATGTCGGAGATTAGGTCTATGTGACGGAAACCACTTTGGAGAAGAACGAGGTTATGAAATTCCTGACAAAATGTACAGGTCCTTATCATATTTTAGAGGTCCTGAGTAATGTTACAGTATGAGTCCAGCTTCTCTATCGCTCAATGGTAGTAAATGTAGGGTGGCTGAAACCTTTTGTGTCTAGGAATCCTATTCTCGTTTTGTCTACAGATCCAGAGGTTCAACCACGAGGTAGACCGAGGAACACATCTATCAGCCAGGAGGTTGATAAGAGAAAGAGCCAAGTCTTTAAACCTTGGAGACAACACTACCAACCCAGATCATGGGTACCCACCCTAAGATGCCTTCTCATCAATATGCGCTGAGACCACATAGCAGTTATCAATGGAGGAGTGAGTGAGCGGGAAAAGTGAAAAGGGCAGCGAAATGTCTTGAGTGTGTCTAGCTCGGTGTTGAAGAATGCTATAATCAGCAGAAAGAAGAATGGACAAACATAAAATATATGTAATTTTTATGTCATGTTTTGTTATTGTTGTATAAGAAAACAATTTGTTTTGGTATAATCTGCCATGTATTATTGTTGTGTTGTTGTGTTATTGTGTTATTGTTGTGAATAAACTATATTTCCAGAAGGATTAATTACAGTGGTCAACAAATTGAAACTTTTTTCTGTATCTGGTTTGTAAATGGGAGGAATTTTTGGGTGCTGAATTCAGTGGAAAAATCAGATTCTCTCTATTATGTCACATTTCCAAGATACACAGCACTAATAGAAATACAATAATATGACATTAGCAACTATTTACCATTTTAAATACAAATAAAACATAGCCCTCAGAACTCATCTATGTTTTCTTGATAGCGTGGAAAACTAATTTAAAACAAAAAAAAACACTAAAATAATCCACATTAAGCCATGATATTAATATTTACAAAGTTTAATGTCATTTTTCTTTGACAAAATGGGATGACGATGCTTTTCTTTTGTAAGGTGTTTCATCAATCTCCCTAATGGGGTACATCAAAGTGTTGTGTAACACAGGTCTTAAACTCAAATTCTAATGTTGGAAAACAATATTATTGTTCATGTTTTCACCTTTGATAAACATACTTATGGATAACTTCTGAATATCTGTGGCGTTGAATATGCAAGCTTAGCACTTACTTTTTGTTTATCAATATTTCGAATGCGCTTAGGTGACATTGTCTGCCCGAGACTATGAACGCCAAGCACAGTTGAAAACACATATTTTCATGCGCATGACAGTGACATGTCACCACACTTGTTTAAATTTGTCCAATATACTGACCCCCTCGCGTGCTTTTAGTAGGATAGCAGCTGTCTGTCAAAGCGGCATTAATTTAGAAGTAAAGTTGAGTTTGAGTATAATTTATATTCCTACTGCACATTCTTTTACATAGGCCGTGAATAATCGCTTGTGTTTGTACAAAAACAAAAATAATTTCTTCAAAAAGTGGAGACTTACTCATTGATTGCGTATAAAAAGCGATTCCAGAAAAAAATAGTGGAAGAGTCTCAAAAAGATGTTGTAGTGAAATGGAAAGAAGCAACAGTACGAAATTTATCTCAAGGCAAGTTTGAGGAGTCCATCAATAGAGTTATTTCTTCGTACCAGCAGCATGTTATGAAAAGTAAAGCTTCAAATATCATTAATTATTCACAAAAGGTAGGTGTATTTAAGTCTATACCTTTTCCCTTCTGATAAACCTAATGTGTATGTATATATATATATACCACTATTATACACCTACTACGGTGGCCGCATTGTCTAAATTGTCATTCTCTCAGTAGACTAGACAGCCGATTTTGGGAAAATGGGATTTAATTATCAATCAGGTCTACTGAGGGTTGCTTTTCCTAAATGGTTTCCCACTCACCCTCTATACAAATGCCGGTAAATTTTCTTTAAAATTCTACCTTTTTAATAAACATTTTGTAGGGTGGTATAGTCTAATTGTAGTTATTCTAATTATTTTTTATTATATTTATCTAATGGAGTAGAAATGAGTAAGGTAGAATTCTAGAGGTAATATACCCTCATTAATGTGGAAAGATATTATAAAACCATTTAGGAAAAGCCACTCTGAGTACACCCAACAGGTATTTGAACCCCAATCTCTGCTTCATTGGCCATCTAGTCATTTTCAAGAGTGAAGTCAGGATACAGGATTGATGTTGGAATGAAACATGAGTCTAGGTATTGATAAGTTAATTAAAGTAAAGTTGTATATTAACCCAATAAAAATTTAGAAAAGTTTTATACTTAGAATTCTTTAAACAGTTTTATATATGATGATAATATGACTATCATAAAATGTGCACAATATTAAGAAATATGTCTTCCCCTAGCATCAAGCATTTGATGTGAACACTTCAACATCATTATGTAGCGAGTGCTACTATAGAAAAGGGCCATCCTAGTCAGCACATAGTAGTACCATTTGGCTCCTACTCAGATCGCAAACTTGACATCCATAACATAAATATAGCAGAGGTTTTTCCTCATGAACCTGAGGAATTTGAATTCAACGTCTTTATGTCTGTACTTGTCTGTCTTAACTGTTTGTATGTGTAGCTATTCATAAATAATAATACTCTGTGAAATCATTTATGTTCAGGATTTAAAATGAATTTTAAGAAGTATTAATTCTGAATCCCTCCTTTAGTATCACAAATCTTCCCTATGAAATAATGACATTCATTCTTGGTTAGAAAAGTTACGTAGCACGGGAGGAGTGGGGGTAAGCTAAATGTCTACATGGTGTTACATGGGGGGAAGGGGGCTAAAATGGTAGGAAAAAAGCCTTACATGGTTTATGGACGACCCCTAATGCCGGGATCACGATCAACTTAGCGTTAACTCAACGTAACGTTAACTTAAAGTTAACTTAACGTAAAAACTCGAGCCAAACATCTTCATTCTCGAGTATGATCTGTGATTTGTACTAGTTTTACAGTGATGATCTGTGAATGTTTATAGTTTTCAATCGATATAATAAATATCTATTACAAATTTTTTTTGATAAATTTAGCTTTCCTATTTTAGTGTAATTATTTTGTTTCAATGTCTGATCACTAGAACTTACGCTAAAGAGTAAACATTAGTCATAATACCAACAAATGAGTTACTAAATATCCCTGATGACGTCACTCGCATAATGATTGGCTGGCTAGATCACGTGATACCCTTCAAGTAACGTAAAGTAAAGTAAAAGACCTCCCAGGACATCTCTTACGTTAAGTTAACTGCAAGTCAACGTTAAGTTAAGTGCATCGTGATCGCTTCCATTTAAACACACAAGGAGGTTCTTTACATTAAGTTACGTTAAGTTACGTTAAGTTACGTTAAGTTAAGTTTAAGTTGATCGTGATCCTGGTATAACTGACAGCTTTTGCTTGTCCTTGAATTAGTATGTGTATGCGTACAGTCTGTTTGCCAATGTGCAGTACTGCAGTACACAGCCCCAATAGTTCAAGGTTAAAACTCAACAAATGTATGTGAGCAGGTGCTATTTTAAAAGACCACAGTTCTCTTTCTGAATGTGTACGGTTGAAAGAGAAATTTAATTTCACAGTGTCTTCCGTTCATTTACATGAAAAAATATATTCACTTGGATACTATTCAAATGAAATAACTGGAAGCAAATTACCATCAAATAAACAAGTGTTAGTTGTACTATTTTTTAATCTTCGTGTGGTAAAGTTTACCTCATGTGAAAGTGCAAGATTGACTTTGAAGGAAGTGATAATTTTCTGGGAAAAAGCAAGAATTCAGACTAAGGCTGTGAAACACTGCATTCAAAAATTAGAAGCTTTGTACCAAGAATGGAGGCAGTTTCAAAAACACACTGGAAGAACAACGGAATCTCATAAGGAACCAGATAGCTTTTCAATCAAAACTCGGTGATCTTTTTGACATAGCACATGCAAACGCTTTGGAAATAATAATTATTGAAGAAGATAAGCTGTGTTTAGTTAATCAAAGGTTAAAAGGACATCCAGGGTTCATGTATGGAATTGATTATGATGCACTTAATAGAGAAAGAAGAGCTAAAGAACAAGAAGAGAGAGCCTTGATGAGAAAAAAGCGTAGCAATTGTGAAATTGAACAAATAAGTAAGAAATATGTGAGTTTTTCAAATTTAAATACAATATTTATTTAAATACTCTGAAAGTGTAATTCTATATAGTACTATAATATCGACAACATTGATTTAAATAATTTTTAATACTGATTTTGTTAATTTTTGTACACTCTTATGTGGATAAAAATAATCCATGTTAAGAAATTTCCAGGTTTTTTATTTCAGAAAAAACTGCTGAATTGATATCAACTTCAGACAGCAGCTTAGAAGAATTGTTAAATCCAGTACCATTTGCCGGAAAATCCACCGATGATATTCCTGAAGAAGAGCACCCTGTTCCGATAGATATGGAACTTGCATCACCAGTGGCAAAAAGGAGAAGGGGACGCCGTAAGATAAATGCAAGGTCAATGACAGAGATGCAGTTCATGTCATAATTGCTGTTGCAGAGGCAATGGGACATGATGTTCAAGATTTGGTCATCAACAGGTTGTCTATTCACAATTCAAGAGAAAGAATATGCAAAGAAAGGACAACTGTACTTAAAAAGCAATTTAAGGAGACTGAATGAAAAGCTGTTGCCGTGCACTGGGACCTTAACTGCTTCCAACGTTAACAGGTAGAGAGACTGTTGACAACCTTCCTGTAATCGTTTCAAGTGGTGGTACTGAGCAACTCCTTGGAGGACCTACATTAGAATCCGGGACCGGAAGAGAACAAGCATCTGCTGTTCCAAATCAATTTTTGAGTGGGGTCTTCAAGATTGCGTAAAAGCATTAGTTTTCGATACGACAGCAACAAATACTGGGCATTTGAAAGGTGCGTGCGTTTTAATATAAAATATGTTAGAAAGAGATCTTCTGTATTCACCTTGCAGGCATCATGTATATGAGATTGTTCTTAGAAGTGTTGTCGAAGAAAAGATGGGTAAATCCACAGGTCCAAATGTGATTATTTTTAAAAGATTTCAAAACTCTTGGTCTGGAATTAATGTTGATAAATTCCAATTCGGAATTGAAAACGAAAATGTCAGAAAACATTTAAAAAAGGATGATGTATCACAAATTCTTGACTGTGTTAAAAGTACGGTAAATAAACAACAACCTCGAGATGATTACAGAGAATTTCTTGAATTAACAGTGATATTTCTTGGAGAAGTAGCACCTCGTGGAATATCTTTTCGTATTCTAGGAGCCATCCATCATGCAAGATGGATGGCAAAAGCTATTTATTGCTTAAAAATGTTTCTGTTCCGTAATGAATTTTTATTATCAGAGGAAGAAGAAAATGGAATCTGCGATATTTGTATTTATTTTGTCAGCATATACGTTGTAACATGATTTTGTGCGCCTTCTGCTGTCAAAGCACCCTACCTGGATTTCAGGGTTTTGTCTAAGCTTTCTCAATACCAAACTGTCGATCGTGATATATCTCATGTTGCATTGAGAAAAATAAGTAATCATTTATGGTATTTAAGCCCTGAATCTGTCACATTGTCTCTTTTGATTAAAGTTTGTCATTTGAATCAAAACAGGGAATGATTGATGCTCTTAATCGTGAATCAGAATCATTGAACAAAAAAGTAAAGCTAGTACAAATACAAGTCAACAGAATCCTGAAAAATCCTGAAAAAAATCCTGTTAAAAGAGGAAATGAACAATTCATTTTCACTGAAACTAGACATTTTTTCAAAAGATTTGACTTAGATGATCGATTTCTACAGACAAAACCATCAACATGGCTTAAAAATGAAAGTTTCATTAAAGGGCTGGAAATAGTGAGTAAACTGCGAGTTGTTAATGATGTGGCTGAAACGGGGGTTAAATTAATGGAAGATTATAATACATTGTTTACGAAAAATGAGGAACATAAGCAAGATGTTCTTCAAATTGTAAACAATTACCACCGACTCTTTCCTGGTTATAAGAAAGAGACTTTGTCTCGGCGTCAATTATTGTAACTAGAATAAGTGATTTAACAGTTTTTGGTTTGTTTTCGAAAACCATTGATTATATGAAAAAATGTAATAGATAATAATTTGTGCTTCGGGTCTATATTGACATTTGTTTGGCATATTTTTTAATATAATCAATAACTTGGAAGATAATAAAATAAAATATACTTTTTTTTATACAATTAAATTATTATTTGATTTTTAAGGGCCCAGGGACACCCTTTCCCTCTATCCGATTGAGCTCAAATTTTTCACAAATAGTTTTTTTTATTAATTGGAACCGATTTGGGAGTTGGCGCAAAAAAAAAATCGAAAGTTGAAAATAAGAGCCACCCTAGTGTCTGAAT
This sequence comes from Timema bartmani, assembly GCA_902151455.1. Taxonomy (NCBI): domain Eukaryota; kingdom Metazoa; phylum Arthropoda; class Insecta; order Phasmatodea; family Timematidae; genus Timema; species Timema bartmani. The sequence continues at coordinate 21,478 of CABFWB010007610.1, forward strand.
GAGTGTAAAAATTGATTTCTAATTGGATGACTTTTTAAAATAAAAATAGTAATGTTCATCATCATCATCATCAGTATGATAATCATTATCATAATTATCATCATAATCATTTTCATTATTATCATTATTATTACTCTGCTTACTATCACAATTATTTTTATTAATATGTGATTATATTCCCAATAAATGTAATGTGGGTGTTGTATTTAATCTCGGGCTGTGGCTGTCGTCATTGTTGTTATTAAAATAATCATTAAGGCCCCATATGACAAGCAAGTTAAGCACACACTAGCACAAGTAGTAATACTTCTCGACAAGTGTGATTTTGGTTCATTTTAATATTAAATTGCAAAAGATGAGATTTTATCACATTAATTAATTAAAAAAGACTAAATTATTATCATTTAGTAATAAATAAAATAATAGAATATTAGGAAAATAGTAGAGCACAAATAAAAGTAACAACACTGACACATATTTACACACACTTCAATATTTTGATGCTATTATAGCATCTTCCTCAGGAAGTAGTAGTAATTAGACTAATTATTACTACTTCCTAAGGAAGATACTATAATAGAATCAAAATATCGAAGTGTGTTTAAATATGTGTTAGTGATTTTACTTTTATTTGTGCTCTACCATTTGCCTAATATTCTAATATTTTATTTATTAATAAATGTTTTTGCTCAATGCACTTTTTTCATACATATAAATTATTATCATGAAATATAATTTAAATGCCAGCAATATAATATTATGTGAATGATAGGATGGTTACTCTGGTTTCTACAACATTATTATTATTGATAATATGGTAAATCTTCGTTTTTATTCCCTTCTCCTTATTTTATAAATATATTTTTCTTCTATGACGACGACATGTTTCAGTGAATTTTACACCTTGTTCAAGTCTTATCTGTATTAAAGATGATCGATTTTACTTCATACTATTGTAAAGTTGTGAAAAATATAAAATATAATAAATTATATTATTTATTACATAAAATAAGGAGAAGGGAATAAAAACGAACATTTAACCATATTATCAATTATTACTACTCCTTACCAAATAAACATTAACATTATTAGAAATTATTATTACTATTTGTTTTTTTCAAAATCACAATCTTTATGTTTATTTTTTAAATACATTGGTTTATTGTACAAGAGTGAACTTGGCTTCAAATGTGTATGAATTGTAAAAAGTGAATAATCTCACAGTTTTATCACAGACAAATGTACTCCATTAACCTCAAAATATGTTTCATTGGAACGATGAAGCTGATTCTTTTAAATTCATAACTGTAAACTCACTGTTGTGAGATTCTGATTGATCATCATAGAAGCCTCTTCCTTTGTCGTCACTCATAATAACTTTGTGTAACGAATCATTGTTTGTGATTGGTTCAGAGAGTTTATGACCTAGAGATAGATCATCAGTTTCACTGTTAGAACTTACTGCCAATTTTCTAACTCTTTTCATAAGAAGTCTTGTTACGCCACCTCCAACTGTTTTATGACCATCTTCTTCAGGAAGCATCCCCAATTCTTCTGAAAATAAGATTAATTATTACCTAATGGCTTGGAAATTTATAATAATACAGTGTATAAATACTGTACAATAATGTAAAGTAAGTGATAGTGAAGGAAGGACAATACAAGCGCTAGCTTATCCTTCGATGTTTGCCCTTAGTATATATTGTTTTCTATTAGTTTAGCAATTTTGAGGGGCCACCCATCTTTCATACATTTCCCAGATACCTATTGTTAAATTCCAAACTTTCCAACTTTTATGTTATCTTAGGTGATCTTTTTGAATGTAAGAAAGACTAGGAAATTGGAGGAATGAAGTTTGTGAGGATCATGTTAGCTGTCACGAGGAGAAATAAGATCAGGAATGAAGCTATCCAGGAAATAGTTGGGGTACAGGGAGTACATGACATAGTAGAGGAAGCAAGACTGAGATGGTATGGGCATGTAATGAGGATGGTGAAGTACATGAGATAGTAGAGGAAGCAAAACTGAGATGGAATGGGCATGTAATGAGGATGTTGGAGTACATGAGATAGTAGA
>CABFWB010007611.1:1891-17903 GCA_902151455.1 Timema bartmani
GGGGGGTTGGTAGGGGGGCGGGGAAGGGACGGAGCTTCCGTAGAATAGAATCCCTGTGGATCGAAAATAAACACACACAAACGGATTTTATCGCACTTAACGTTTAGATGGGGTTGGTATATAGAGGGCGAGAATAAACTAAAGGTTCACTTAGAGACAAAATTAAGGGAAACTTACAATATTTATTTTTAAATTATCCTTTTTTTATTTCACCGAATCTTACTACCCGTTCTAGCTTTATACATTTGATTATAATAAGGGGTAATAATGAGAAAGGTAAAATTCAAAGGAAATGTCTCTGCATTTGAGTGAGAGGAGAGGGGAAAACAATTTAGGAAAAACCAAACCTCAATACACCAACGTGGGATCCAAATCCCCAATCTCATCATCGGTAAGCCGGACTAAATAAGCTTGACGATTATAACAATGTGAGTTTGTTGTATTTATCGCTCTTTTCAAAACAAGATTAACACACAACTTACAAATTAACAATCAAGGAAGAGATACCAAAAACTTCACACCCAGCCTCAGCCCCTTGATCTTTACCAATTAAATAGATGGATGAAATACTTACTTAGGATTAGAAGCCTAAAAGTGAATCAACTTTTTTAAATACAGGGATTGTATCAACATAAAAGTGTTCATGGGAATCACCATTTAAAACAAATGGTTCGTCACACCATACAAACTTTCTCTTTTATCTTGAACTAGAGAAATTTACCAAAAATTGGTAAAATTTGTGAAACATAATATTCCAAATGTGTGTTGAAACACTCCACCAAAACGCGTATTATATATTAAATAATATGCATTGTTTCAGAAACACTGAGAAAAGTGGAACATCTCTGTCCACCAAAGAGCATAACAATCAATTTAACATTTCAAAGACCTTAATAATAATAATAATAATAATAATAATAATAGTACTTATAGTAATAATGAAAAAAATATATAGTTTTGCTTTTAGCTTAGAAATTATTGGTCTTATAAAAATGTATTTATATATTTAAAATAAAATATTTTATTTTTTAAGAATACTTCAACTTTAAAATTATAATTTATTTAATATCTTTTATAGTTACAGAGATATGATCAAAATTGACATTTCCACTCATGTAAAATACACTCAAAGTGATTTTCATGGGAAAATTGCCATTAATTTGGAATGTTTATCAATACCTGTATACAGAATTGAATCAAAATCTATAGAGAAAATTTTGAGAAAGTCGAAGTTCTCTCCTTTTGCCCTTGAGTAAACTAACTAGTTTTAGGATTAGATATTTAATTCTAAAAAATCCTCGGGGGAATTTTCTGAACACCCCAGATGCCAAGTTTTAGCCCAATCAGTAAAATAGTTTAGTCTCTAGGCTGAAATACAGACAGACGGGTGGATAGACAGATGGCATCGCGGAAAATACCTTGTCGGTTTTAAGGAGTAAAAACCTCGACTTTTTCAAGATCTAGATTTCGATATTTTTTCCAATCACAATACTTCTCTCTCAGAGTTGTCAAGATGAAGTAAAAATCCAAGGGAATGGTTTTAAAATTGAGTATCTAAAAACTTAAATAAAAACCTATGCTTAAGACTAGTACAGGCACAATATCCAGTCCCCAGCCGTTAATTTATCAATATGAAAGGGTAAACCCATATTTTCATCAATGATAAATTTTCGGCCATGCCGGCCGGTTAAACTGAAGATGGATTTCCCTGACTTGATTCCCACCCTCCCGCTACATAAACATACCCACATTTTCCTTTGAATTTTATCTTTATTCATACTCCATTAGTATAAATATGCAGATAGCTCGGACAGCTAGTGAGAAGTGAGGCACAGATATATACAGGATGTAACGTAACATGTGGTGGACAAAAGAATCAAAAGCAGTTAACAAAATTGATATGAACATGTGCCTCATTTGACCTTTTCCGAGTTATAGTCATGTTTGTACTCCAGTGATGTGGAGCTATTTAAGATTATAGGAAGTGCTCAAAATGGCCACCTTCGGCCTAAATGCAAGCCTGCAGTCATCGTGTCGTAAAATGTCGCACTCAAAACTACCAGGTGTTTGGAATAACCCACAGTCAACAGGTCGAGATATATCGAGTCTGGTATACTTCAACATGGAAACAAGGTCAAATGGGACACACGTTTATATGAACTTTTCATTGTTTTTGTGTCTCCTGTCCGACAACTGAAGAGGGTGCCACATGTTACGGTACATTCTGTATACTGTCCACTATATATTTTATAATTTACGAGGATTAGTAACATGACGAATGATAAGGTTAATAGTGCATAAACCTTCTATTGATCATAATTGCTATAACATATTATTTACACGTAATTTTGGAAAGTGGAGAGATACGATAAAAGAATGATGTACTACTTTGCGAATTAAAGATATCCATGCGAATTGTGTTTTGTTGAATGAATTAGACTGTATCGACTTGAAAGGCTTGAAACAAAAACAATAAATAACTCACAACGATGCTCACGATAATTTGAGATGATTTTTTTAATTAGGTTTTTTGCGCCACATCTTACTATCCATCTGGGTTAAACTGATTTTTGCCAATTAAAAATGTATAGAGCAGTTCTTTTTTACTTNAAAAAAAAATCGATCTCAAGATTTTGATTAATATCGACGTTTCATGACCCCCCGAATCCGAAAAAGTGGTTTTTGAATTTCCGCCTCTGTCTGTCTGTCTGTCTGTACCTCCAACTAGAGCCTAAACTATTTTACCAATCAAACTAAAACTTGGTATCTAGGGTTTTAATAGAGTTGCCCCAAGGAGTTTTTGGAATTGGATATTTAAACCTAAAATTAAGGGTATTTTACTTAAGGGTTAAAAGAGAAAAAGTCGATTTTATCAAAATCGGCTCTAACAATTTTGATTAAATTTCATTTATAAACATTTATAAATAATCCAAACAAAATGGCTACCCACAATATTTTGGCAAAATGACTTTAAGGGCTCCGGTCAAATGTGTAAATTATTATTTTTTTTATCATATCTCTGTAACTCTTTGAGATATGAAATTACTTATCATTACAAATATGTAGATCTATTTATAATACAAATATTTTATTCGAGGCATAATTTTATAAAACCAGTAACTTTCAAGCTATACGTATCCGAACACAAAAGGTAAAGTATTGTGAAAGTAAAAAAATATAATCTAAAATGTTGACGGATGTCGACGTTTCATGACCACCCGAACCCTAAAAAGTGGTATTTGCAATGTCGTCTGTCTGTGTGTCGGTTTAAACTTAAAATTAAAAGTAGTTTGTTTAATAAAGGACGAAAAGAGAAAAATCTATTACCTCAAAATCGGCTTTAACGATTTTGATTAAAATTTGTATCTTGGCGTTGATTATGATTATAAATAAATTGTCTACTTTCATTTTCCCATGAAAATTAATTTTAGGATGCTTTACAGAAGCGGAAATTTCCGTGTATCGCAACTATTTAAGGTACTAAATAACTTATCTTTGCAAAATAGTAGTACTATTAAAAATAAAAAACTTTTATATGAAATATATTTTACAAAACCCACAGTTTCTGAGATATTGGCAAATATATTAATACAATTTTGTGAGCTTTAGTTGTGAAGAGATACTACTTCATTTAACGCAATAATTCTCCAATTCCATAGAGTAATTAAATATAAGTAAGTCTCTAAAAAATTTGTTACTTTTCCTTAAACCTCGTAGGAGAAATGTTTGTACAACAATGATCTATCTCCATTTTAGACTCAACAGTCAGTATTTACCTTTTTTATTGGTCAAAATTTATAAATGAGGAATTTAAAAGCAATGCGATGACATGAAGATGTGCAACACCTAATAAAATGTCGACACTTTTAAGTTCTAGTGTCATGTCTTCTTCAGAGTATTTATACGCTTTAACTATCTCACCTACGACACATTTTCCATCTATTTCATTCCTTTTCAGTACTTTTTGTTCCTTATAATTTATCTCTCCAATACTTTGAGTTTTTTTTTTCAATCCTAAATTTCTGGATACTGCAACATTAAATGCACTTATAACCATTTTTCGGGGTGTTCTTTGGTCTTTTAAAACTTTTACTCTAATTTCAGAACCATCTTTTCTTTTTCACATTTACAAAGTGCAAAATCTAGACATTGGCAAGCAGCGATATCAAAAAGATGTTCACTCTCATTCCTAAACAAAATAAAATTTGATTCAAAAGCTTTAGTTCCTTTTCTATTTTTTAATCTTAAAATATTTCTGTATCTATCATAATACTTTCTAATCATCTGCAAGATACGAGTGTGGGATACGACAGGAATAGAAGCTCTTGACCAAAACTTTTCAATTTTTTTCCGACCAATATTTCTAATATTTCACCTACGGTAGGTTCCTTAGAAACACTCTCTGGTTTTAGCTCACACCTTATATTAGGTCAACACTTCATTACTTCTTAATAGGTCGGCAGTAATATTTTATTAAGGTCTTTTGGATAGCCAAAAATGGAGCACTCGTGCGTTTGAATAGTCTGTACTGTTATTGACATTGCCATTTTTACTTTACTGCTACAATATATACATAAAATAAGATAACACTATAGTATATACAACGTATAACCCAAACGGTTAGTAACACGTGGTGCCAAATTAATAATAAAAAAACTATAGTCTACAACACAAAAAGAAAAAATAGTTGAAAAATCAACTCAAATGATACATTTTCACATTGGAACCGTAGTACATCACAGCATGAAGCTCAGAAAGCCACTGACTGGAGTGGAGCTTGGAGCTACCCCTTTCCTCCCCTCTCTGCCAACTAAACGGCGCTTGTCACAGCTTGTTTGATTAAAAAAATAAAAAAAAATAAAATCAAAAATGTAAAAGATGTGCAAAGACCACAAAAAGTAAAAATTTCAACCTATTTGTGGCACCTAAAAAATTATCCGTTTGATTTGATGTTTTTGTCAATTGACAACAATAGTCAAAAGTTCATTTTTATCTTTATTAGAATTTTTTTATTCAAAAAACATATTGTCTTCAGAAATATACCCAAAAAATGGAAACAATCACAAATGTAGTAAACTTCAACCCATTTGCGTCACCTCAATAACGTTTATGATTGCTTTGATGTAGTCAGTTCATTACACTATTAAAAGGCAAGTGTATATCACTATTAGACATTTTAATTAAAATATTTATTTTTCACTCACCCCTAATGCTAATTAGTCATCATAATCTCGGTACCCGTTCCCGTGACACCTACACACTTTCCATCCCTCTTCACAAATCTAATTTATATTCTCTCTCTCTTTTACTGTTGCTGAGCTCGTTTCTTGAATGCTCTTGCTTGATCTAAATATTTAAACTGCTGCCACTATAAAATCCTTTTACCATAAGCTTGCCCAAAGTCTGCGAGCAGAATCTCGATCGTCGATGTGAGGGAAAATGTAGGGATACAGTAAGAATATGTGTGTAAAGTATTATTATTATTATTATTATTATTATTATATATAAAATATATTTAATCTATAAATTACTAAATATCATAAGCATTGTTTTCTTTCTAAATTATTTGCTATTTTCATCACGTTTAGAATTTAATAGGTTATTAAATGTAAAATTATGTATGTGGGCAATATTTTTTGACTATTATTATTATTTTTGTACAAATACTATAAATTAGTTTTTAGCACATAAGTGTTAAATGTACATTTTTTATTATTAAGTGTATGAAAAGGTTCTGGCCCTAACTTCGCCCAAATAAAGCCTATATTATTATTATTATTATTGTTATTATTATTATCATTATCATTATCAGAAAAGGCCAAGGTTATTGTGAACCAACCATATCAAGTGGTGGAGCCATCCCAACCAGCCGACATTTGAAAATAATATTTTAAAGTTTAGTAAATCTCTTTGGGTGAATTGACCAAACATTATAGACAATTTGACTAAACATCCCCGGTTCTGTAAAAAGAACGAACCTCGCATGTTTATTGTTTAGACCAAGGGTTTGCAACTGGCGGCCCACGATGGCCTTTTTTTTTTCGCCCCAAGAAGTTTCTTGGAAAAGTAATCTACCCTAGTAAAATTGATGTTTCCATCCGAGAAACTGAAAGTTTAGACTTGTGAGAGAAATACATTAAAGCTCCAAGTGATGTCCATGTTTAATTTCTTCCTTAAATCTGATGTATTACATTGACGTATCAAAGATGGTATATTTTGGTCGGAAAATTCCATTAATATGTATTAAATATGGTTAAATTACCACTTCTTATTTCATTCACAATTAAATACCAGTTTTCATTTTTGTTAAATATATAAAAATTAGTCAACTATGCCTAGACTATACTAATGGCTTCAATTGCGCCCCTCAAGTACTTTTAAGTTGGAAACCACTGGTCTAGGCAGACTGGTCTTGAATTACTCAATTCTCAGTAACACTCGTTTTACCTTTTGTGATGAACTGTAGGCAATGAATGGATCAATGAACTGATTTCCAATCAAACATGGACATTCTACACTACATGGCTACTTCGGTAACAAATGACAGAATCAACAGACCAAAAATTGAACACAGCGGTATTGTCTTTTCCTTTTCTCTCTCTCTCTTTTTTTTTAGGTACGCTCATTTTAGTAAAACAAGTAGTTCTTTGCATTTACTGAACTACTGAGGATTTTTTTCTAATTTTCCCATGGTATAGTGGTCAGTACACCTACTACGAACCTAGAAGTAACAGCTTCGATTCCCGGTTAGTACTTTGGGTATTTTTCCCAAAAGGGGAATTATTCCAACGATCACCAGGGTTTGTTTGATTAGGCTTAGGTTAGGTTTAAGTATTTCCTCTGGCCCCACACCCTCATACTCACTATCACCATCACCATAACCTCATCGGGATATGGAAATATCCTCCATGGAAAGGATGTACGATTAGTACATTCGGGTGTGCCCTGGGTAACGGTACATTAGTACTGGCTGAGCTTTCCACAAACTGGACTATAAGAGTAATGTAGTCCACCACACACACACACACACACACACACACACACACATATATATATATATATATGTATAAATAATTGTATATATATATATACACCAAATGTACAAAGATTAAATTCTTTGGTGAGAAATCTTATTTTTATAGGTACCTTCGTTTTATATATATATACCTTATATATATATATCATCTGCTTCCAAACTCTTTCCGATAGCAGTTTCCGTTCATTTAAAAGAATTTTACTTGCTTTATTCATAATATTATGTGTAATATGTATTACACTTTCAAATTAAATCAATGAATACATTTATATAATGGCTAGTTCTATTTTAAAAATATTTTTGTTTTAAATTATTTATTTATTTCTAATCCCTATATCATATCCCCCCCTAAATTCAGAAACCAATATCATTATCATTATTATCATTATCATCATCATCATTATTATTATTATTATTATTATTACTAAACATAAATACGCTGAAAATCCAGTATAAGCTTTTGAATACTTTAAGTGTGTGTGAAAATAATTTAAATTAAAGTACCCGTTTTGACAGTATTAAAAAAATTAAATAGAAATAAACTAAGATGTGAACCATAGACTAAATTTAATGCATATTTATGTTTAGTAAGTTTTATATTTACAATGGCTATGCCCTATATTTTTTTAGACTTTTGCTTTAAACTTATTTAAATATTTACAGAAAAGTTATAGGTGATTGTTGAACAAGTATTTTTTCACCCTTATTAAAATTAAAATAAATTAAATCCATAAAATGGACAGCTTTAATTTATTTGTGTTTCAAAATGTTTACATTATATAAAATTTGCTAGCATAAATATATTATTTTGAATACACTTTAATTCCATCTTAACTTACGGTGCTTCCAACCCACCCTTATTATCCAACCCAGGAGAAAATGATGAGTGGACAGTTGAATTTTAAAAATTGCTCCAGCATTAACCGGGAATGAAGATTATCATCATCATTTTTCACCAATCTTACTATTTGTTTGCTGCATCTCTCTACTTTTGCCTCATGAACCAAGAATTCTACATCTTTCCTTACCTTAATCATGTATCCCATCTTTGATATTAATCTTGCTTTATTTACCTTCAATATATTTTTATATAGTCAAATTTGTCAAATCTAAGTATGTGGCCCATCATATCATATATCCTTAATTTTTGTAACTTTTTTTTTCATTTTTTAGTACATCTGTGTTTGTTATTCTTGCTATTCATGATACTTCCAACATTTTCAGTGCAGTGGATCAATTGTTATTCTTGCTATTCATGATATTCCAACATTTTCAGTGCAGTGGATCAGTACCAACCTCCCGTCTCATTTTCCCTGCCTCTAACAGTAGTATTTAGCCAGACTTTTTAGGCCTAGTGATCAAAAACTTTTGCTTGGAACGCTGTCCGTACGCGCTAAAGTACCCTTGAAAGCTCGGTGATGGTATCACCATGAAAGTGCGAGATCAATATTTGCAATCACTCTTCAGCCTTCCCCCGGTCATTCCATTACCACTAAAAGATAATGATGTAATATTTCCATTTTCATTATTATTAAATGCTGACCACAGACCGTGAAAATGGTCCGTCATGTCACGTGTTGCCAATGCGCATATTATAGGCGTTGTGCTTCGCGATTGATAAGCTGATTCCAAGCTGTCGGCTGCTAAGCTCGAATGAATAGAGTGAATTAATAAAATGATGGTCGCATAGCCTAAGACTCTAGGTCTAGGGAGTCACTCTTGCAATAGATTCAACTGCTGATAACAGGGAGATCGGGGTTGGGATCCTGATCGGGTGTATTGAGAGTGGGTTTTCCTAAATTGTTTTCCACTCTCCCTGCGCATGCGCACAGCCAGAACGTGTCTTAAGACGCTATGCGAAAAAAAAAAAAAAAGGGTGGGGGGCAGTATTTTTGTAGTTTTTATATCAAAATGTTTTGATCAAAATAATTCTAATATGTTTCAGTATCTACAAAGAGTTTAATTTCCTTCACACGGTAATATCAACAGTTCTTGAATATCTATCAAGGGTGGGTGTCCTGGAATTTACCGACAACTTATTCTCTTAATTCAAAAAGTTTGTCATCTAATACAGCTATTTTTTTTTTATAATCCTGACTAATTTAACTCGGTTTCTAAAATATAGCCTGAGTTAGCCTAGTTCCTACTCTTTGAATTTCAACAATTTCTTTTATTTTTCCTTTTATTAATTAGCTAATCTGGTATTAGTTCTTAATAACTAACAAAATACTAATTTCTAATTTGTTTCTCCTAATTATTTTGTATCTCTCCAGTCACATGCTATATATTCAACAAGTATTGATATCACCATGTGAAGAAATTTTTTTTTCTACTGGAACCATATTTTATTTATTTTGTCCAAAAAAGGTTTTGATATTAAAACTGCAAAAACACTGGCCTTGAATGGCATTTCCTACAATCCCACATTAACATTATTACTTTACTTTAATTATTAATAAATACCCGTGATTTGAGGTGAGGGGGGGCCACCAGCGCCTTTGATCGACCAAAATTGGAAATTGAATCATACCGTAGTAAATATCCTAATATTATATCTCACGAAGACTACATTTTAACACAATAAGGATGTGATCCAAAGCTACGTTGGTCAGTTTCTTAAATAAACTGACTAAATGCTCTTGAGATGGGATTAGTAGACCATAAAATCAGTCAATATAATATATAAATTATAATTAGGTTTGATCCGTTCTCATTTGGACGTTTGCCTCTTATCGGTGGGCACGCGGACTAAGACTCTCTCCTAGTCTAGTTTGCCGATGACGTGGAGCTCAGAGTTAGTTCCCGGCTAGGTGTACTAAGCTTTTTCTAGATTTTTAACACTCTCCCTCCACGAAAATTCAGGTATATTTTCACAAAAATCTTTCCCCCTCATCCCCAACCTATTTGTATTGATATGAGGTTAGCCCAGACGGATAGTAAAATATGAAGTACAGATATATTTTTTTACAAAAAATGCACAGTGGAACGTTGGTATTTGGAATTTAAAAAAATATTTAATTATTTATCAACGTCACTGGGATGAAAAATAGCATCTATAATTTTTTTTATGAAAAATAAAAATAAAATAAAACATACAAAAGCTGATTTTAGTGATTTTTAGGGAATTTAAAAAATAACATGAATCATTTTATTTATCAATATACTTGTGCTATCTATTTAATTTAAAAACATCATATGTATTTATTAATGTTATGCTAGCGACCCTTGAGGAGAGATATTGTGAGAATATTCTACATCGAACTGTGTGAGTGCGATCAATATTAAAGAGGCTATCTCATGACAGCTTAGCCGGGAATCTACGCTATACCTAGAAAACCTGTTTACATGCAATTTTAGGCATTCTTAATTTGACAACAACAAAATTTGAATAAGTTTTAATGATTTTTTTAATTTTAAAATAATAATTTTTCAATTCTGTTGTATTTTTATAACACAATAAAATCATTTAACTGATCTAAATTCCACTGTGCCCAAGTATAATACATATAATAACAATATTCAAAGTCTGGTTCGAACTGTAATACCTACCAAACTTAGATATTATCCAGGGGGGGGAGGGGTAGAAGATGGGTAGAAAGGTGTAGACGTCTCCCATAAAAATAATTAAGGCTTTTACCTATACTTCGGAATACTTGGACAAAAGTTATTATAGCAAGTTTTTTTAACACCACTTCTTACTACCTGTTCGGGTTATACGCTTATGCACTAATTAAGCTAATGGTTGTGAGTATTAGGAAGGTTATATTTATCGGAAGTGTACCCGAATCTGCGTGGAGGGAGGGTAGAAAACTACTTTGGAAAAACCACCTTCAGTACACCCGAACGAGATTAAAATCTATGTCTCCCCGTCATCGGCAGTCTAGCCTACTGCAAGAGTTGCGCGTTAAGCCACACGGACACCGAAGACCGTATATATAAGTTTAATTAAATATTATAGGTTTTTCAAACAAAAAAATATATTAATTTAGATATTTTTTAATATTTCTTAGCACTGCGTCTACCTGTGCAGGCTATACATTTGTGTAATAATTATGCTAATCATCTAAGGTTGAGGAACTTGGAATTTAGAGGAAGTGTACATGTATTTGCGTTAAGTGAGGGTGGAGAACCACCCAACTGATATTCGAACCCCAATCTCTCTGTCATCGTAAGTCTAGTCTATAGTGAGAGTGACACCTTAGACCATGTGGACCATGGAGCAGGTTACTTATTAAATATATTTTAATTTATTAGGAAGGTTCACATTTTAATACATGTTATATATTTTTAATTCTCACTCTTGCACAGCCTTAGGTTACATGCACACTAATATAGAAGCAATATATAAATCCATGCATATTCTATTATAATATGTCATATAAAATGTTCTGCGGGCTATTTCAGCCTTTGTGTAATCACCAGAAAAGGCGCAAAAGAACACCAAAATAAAATTAACACACACATATACAGAAGCACCCATTATACACAGCTCACAAGGATGCTTTCACACAAAAGCCCACAAAACTCTAGTTGAAAGAATATTAGTAATTTTTTATTTCACTGTTGTTTTCTCAACAACCTATTTGTAAAATTACTTTTAATTTTTGCGTGTTCCATCGTTGTCAATACTATCATCTAAAATGGTAATCAGGGTCATATTTTAACCATGCGTTCTTCATTGTTCCATAAATTACTTGTACTGATAATTTAGAGTAAGCCATTGGAATAAACTGTATTAGCCTAAATAATAGCCTCCTTTACAACATTTTCCCCGATTTTATCTTTAAATACTGTACATATATTGTGCTATATATATATATATATAAATCCATGCATATTCTATTATAATATGTCATATAAAATGTTCTGCGGGCTATTTCAGCCTTTGTGTAATCACCAGAAAAGGCGCAAAAGAACACCAAAATAAAATTAACACACACATATACAGAAGCACCCATTATACACAGCTCACAAGGATGCTTTCACACAAAAGCCCACAAAACTCTAGTTGAAAGAATATTAGTAATTTTTTATTTCACTGTTGTTTTCTCAACAACCTATTTGTAAAATTACTTTTAATTTTTGCGTGTTCCATCGTTGTCAATACTATCATCTAAAATGGTAATCAGGGTCATATTTTAACCATGCGTTCTTCATTGTTCCATAAATTACTTGTACTGATAATTTAGAGTAAGCCATTGGAATAAACTGTATTAGCCTAAATAATAGCCTCCTTTACAACATTTTCCCCGATTTTATCTTTAAATACTGTACATATATTGTGCTATATATATATATGTATGCATACACATGCATATCATGGGCTGAACAAACAAGTACAAAATCCGCAAGGGAATATAATACACCATAAGTATACTCTTAGTAGGCTTAGTATGGAATTCACACAATTTGTGTTCAAAGGTCACAAATAGGCCATAAATATTGTGACGCAACTGGGTCGTAGCTCTGTGACACCACCAGCTTTGTACGAGAATCTAAATACCATCTGCATTTACGTGTCACTTAATTGGCACTACAGTACTATATTATTTAATATTGGGTTCAACTGCCATATAGTTGGGTTTTCTACCGATATGTTATCTTGATTTTAAATGGGTCCAAGATTAATTAACGCTGATTTATTTAATAAAATACTCAATATCACACAACAAGTGAAACGACCAAAAATAAAACAGACAGAGTTACAGGATATGATTCTTGCAAACCCGCGACCTTCGAGGAAGGATCCGCCAATTGGAACGTAGTCTGGCTTGCAGCTCAGCTTTAAAAGTGTATAAAAATACTTTTTCAAGTTTATATTTGTTTTTCTCTTAGCTAAAAAAAAAATATATATATATATTTAATACTTAAAACGCCATTGGGAGGAATTTTTGAAAACAATTTATTATTACAAAATAGTATTGGTTTCTTTAAAAGTACTTTACAAATAATTAATTCCCATATATTTCAAATCTTAACCTGGTTTGAAATAAAATGATCGAAACATTCTACCTGGGGAACGTAAACCCCATTAATATTGATAATTTGATCGTAAATATATGTAACTGTTCAACGTTCGAGGTTCGAGCCAGATCCTATGAAATCAAAAGGCTCGACTTGTTTCGGTTTTGTACGCTCACGTTGGAGTAGATTCCAAGAATCGCACGTTTAGTGGATGCGATTAACAGTTAAGTGATGAAGAGAAGCACTTGTTTTCTGTGCTGTGAGCCTCGTACTAAATTGTTTTTATCCCCAAGTCTTACCATTCGTTCGAATAAAACGCATCTGTACTAATTAAGCTAATGTGTTAGGTGTGGGGTAGGTTGATTGTAGAAGAAGTCTATCCCCATTTGCGTGAACAGAGAAAGAGAGAGTGGAAAACCATTTAGGAAAGACCACCCGACTGAGATTGGAACCTTGAATTCTCCGTCAATGGCAGCCCAGTCCATTGCAGCCCAGTCCATTGCAAGATTGACACCTTAGACGATTCATCCACCTAAGAAGTTCACGTCCTTAATTTTACTACTCGTTCAGGCTATACACCTAAGCACAAATTACGCTAATAGGCTAAGGAAGAGTAATGTTAAATTTGGAGGAAGCTCACCCAAATTTTCGTGGAGGGAAAGTATAAAATCGTTTGGGGAAACCACCCTCAGCACAACTGACCAGGATTTGAACCCCAACCTCTCAACCAAGGGTAATTTCCTCGAATGGGGAATTATCCGAAAGTTCACCAGTATCTGGTTAATTTAGGCTTACGTTAGATCTAAATGTTTACACTAGTTCCACACCATCATATTCACTATCACCATTATCTCATCTTATCGGGACATGGAAAGAGTCTCCACGGAAATTATGTACGATTAGTACATTCGGGCGTCCCCTGGGACACGGTACAATAGTACCGGTTAATCTTTCCACAAACTGGCTTACGAGTGATGTAGTCCAGACACGCATATACAGTATATTTAACTATACATATGTATATAGGCCTAAAATTAAACTATGCTCTTCAAAGTCTCGAAATCCTTTTGGACAAACACGGCGCTTCAAAACATAAATTTAATTCTACTTGAGGTTATTAAAATTATCAAAATGTAAACCGTATTGTTTTTCATCTCTACTTACCTACAATACAATATCCTTAAAACGTATTTTTATAAAATACAAATATATTTCTTGACACCAAAATTGGTCATTTACTTTTTAAAGTTATTGATATTATCTATCAAAAGTGATAGCTGCAGATCGCATAACTTGATGTATAATAAATATGTGGAAGTAGAACTAGTAACTTTTCTAATTTCCCCATGAAAATTAGACTCCATTCATCAATTTTATCCGTAGGTTTGGTGCAATAATTTAACTCCTAAATTTTGAACAAATAAACCAGGATTAAATACCGACCATTAATAAGCTTTCAGTGCTAAAGATGTTTTCTTCCTTCCAATTAATAATTTTACATCTTCTTCCAAGCAACTGATGGTGTATTTAATTAAAATCCATCCTTCAACTCCATCAGCATCTAGCCAGTAAAGAGACCCGCAACATTGGTAGAGCTGTCCAAGACGTTGCATATGGTGGTTGTTGATTAGGTTGGGGTGGGGTGGGTGTTTTAGGTTCGAATCCTTACCAGGTGCACCAGGAAATATTTTTCTACAAGAGATTTATAATAATTATGATTTTACTCTCCACATTCCATGATAATGCAGGTGCAACTCCTCTAAATTTTTCCTAACATTTAGATTAAGCTTTACTTGCTTTTAAACTTATTTTAAAGTTTAGTTAAGTTTATTTCAACTTTAACGGGTAGATAGACGCCTATCAATAACATATTATCTAAATATTTAGGTTTGCGTATAGCCTGAACAGGCAATAAGAAGCAATGCTAATTCTATATTATATATGGGCGTGTTCAAGTTCCTCCACGAAAGCTGATTTAATCCCCTTTTCGATAAAGGTCACTTAATTCTATGGTTGAATTCCTACACTTGGTGGGTTGGGGGTGGGGGGAGGAGGAGAAGAGATCTAATTACTTAACTTTGGTGGTGGGGAAGCGGAAAGGAGGGAGGTGGTTGAGTTCCTTCACGACACCTGAAGGAATGTATTATAAGTATAGGTTCATTTCTACATATATTTATGGTTCCTATCCAAACTAACTTAACCTAACCTTTCATGCATTAACGAATTTCTTTATTATTTAATTTTGTAACGAAGTTGGTTAATTTCTACATACACTTATGGTTCTTACCCAACCTAACTTAACCTAACCTTTCATGCCTTAGCAAATTTCTTTTTTATTTAATTTTGTAACGAAGTTTATTAATTTCTACATATACTTGTGGTTCTTACCCGACCTAACTTAACCTAACCTTTCATGCGTTAAGGAATTTCGTTTTATTTAATTTTGTAGTTTACTGTGCGAAAATCCCCTCCTTGAGGGTTCGTGAAAGAACTCAACCATTGTTATTGGACTAATTATCTCCGTGGAGGAACTCGATCATCATTAGCGGATTAATTATCTTCGTGGAGGAACTCGACATCACCGATATATATATAGATAGTTTATTCGAGTGAATAAAAATCTCAATTTTTTAAGATAAGATTGAAGAGATCTCGAACTAAGATCCGCATTCTCTCAGTTTTTAAATACAAGTTTTTTTGACCAAAATAAATAGACTATTGATTCAGTAGTTCCTTTTCATTTAAATATATAAGCACAGTAATCTCAAAAGTCCTTGAATATTTGTTATAAGTGTAGTGACATTTGACCAGAAACATTTTAAAATGTAAACTAAGAATAAAACTCCTAGTCAAATCACGCGGATCTTATGACAAATATTCAAAAGCATTTTAGATAACTAATGTGTATAAAAGTAAATTATATATGCTACATAATGAAGCCATATTTAATTTAAACAGTCCAAAAGAGTTTTATTTGGGTCATAAAACTAAAAAAAAAAGAAATTTATTTCG
>CABFWB010007612.1:0-23550 GCA_902151455.1 Timema bartmani
GGCCAAGGATAAAGTTGGGAGTGCTGTCGAGGGGGCTAAAGAGAAGGTGAGCGAGATGGCAGAGGCTGCCCAAGAGAAGATCGGAGAAGCTGCTGCAGGTGTCAAGGAGAAAGTCAGCTCTGCGATGGGACAGGTACAATCAGACTCTAGACTAGAGCAATGTTTCCCTAACTGTGGCACACGAGCCCTCAAGGGTGTTCTTTCTTTCAGCAGGTTTGTTGCCTTGTCCGAATTGAGTCCTCCGATATGTCCCATCAGCAGCTTCCTTTTTTTTAAATCTTGAAACTTTATCTTGTGTCCTTGTTTGAGGTCATTCATCAGCTGTATTTGTCATCTTCCTTCTCTCCTTCTCCCTTCCACATCACCTTTTATAACACCACACAATAAGACGTTTATTCTCGTGTGAGTTGTACAGTTAACCTTTCTTTGTAGAATCACCTGAAGAGTGGTTATATTTTCATTGGTTCTTCTTAGAAATCCATTAGTCACCCAATCTATTCTACTTCATCCGCTTTATCCTCCTACAGCACCGATAGTAATCAGTTTCATAAACAAATGAGTACAAATTATTTACAGTAGAAGGAATATACTCGCATTTGCAAGGAGGAAAAGTGAGAAACCATCTGGAAAAAAAATACCCCAAGTAAACACAGTCGGGATTTGAAACCCCACTTCCTTAGCACCAGTACATAAGACTATATGAACCTGACATGTATTCCCAGTGCTCAAAGATGCGGTTAATTTAAAAATAAGATAATAAAAATTGAGACAAAAAAGTTTTTACACAAGTCAAATAAAGACCCTTTTCCATGGGCATCTGTTGGGACTTTGGTGAGCTATCTATCAAGTCCTTGTTTCTTAGTTTGGTGTGTAGATGGTGTGTATAACAAAAGTGTATATCATAAAGTAATATAAAGGCAATACCTCCTTAACTTGTATTAATGCTATGCAAATCAATATTTTGATGAATTATTTCATGGTCACAGGTAGAAGACAAAATTGGTGAATACCTTCCTGGTGAAAAAGATAAGAAGGAAGCAGAGGAAGAAGGAGAGGTAAATGAAGAAACAGGAGGTGAAGAAGATACAGCAGAAGAAGATGACAAACCAACAGAAGAAGCTCTAGAGACACAGATAGAAGAAGAGGAAAATAAAGAGGAAGAAAATGTTGAGGCATCTGAAGAGGAAGAAGCGAAAGAGGAGGCAGAATCAGAGGAAGATAAACTGGGAGAGGAGGAGGATAAAAAAGACGAGGATGAAGGGAAAACAAGTCCTAGTGCATCATAAGCCCCTGCCCTGAACAGGTTCAAGGGTAGTGTACCTGTTATGGGCAGTTTTAAGACCTGTCATGATGTTGGTTTTTTTTAAGAAGGGACTTAAAAACAGTTTTGGATACATAAAGGAGGTTGGAAACAAAACTACAAAGTGAAGAGTGGGAACTTGAAAAAATAGTCGCAAATAAAGAATACACTCGAAGGCACGAAATGTGAGATGCTAAAAAAAATATAATCAGTAGTTAGGGGTGATTTTGATTATATTGTCCAAATAAAATTCAATTCCAACAGCTAAACATCAATATAAATTTGTGTCATGTATTGTTTTTACTATCTCATTCCAAAAATGTAATGTAAAATGATTTTTGATCACATTTTATGCTTTTGGGTATATATTCTATATTAAATATACATATCCAACTGAGAAGTTATTATAGTGATGTCCTAAAGTGGCTGTGATGGAGGAATAGACATTCCCTACAGGAATAAAAGTGATGTTGAGTACAATATCTTTAATACATGTTGTCAACTATTGGAAATAAAATTGATATATATTTAAAGACATGCCTTAAAAATAGACTTTTCTATTGTCTATTAGCCATGTGATGTTAGTATTGTGTGTGCTTAGCGTTCTATAGACTGCATCAAATGCATATTCAGGAATAAGAGAAAAAATATTTTTACATCTGAGAGAAAAAAAGTGTTTTTAACTTTGTTATTTTACTTTCAATGTGTAATGAAACTCTTGTGGCAATGTCTTGTTGAAATATTGAGAACATTTGTGAGTTTGAAAATATTTGATTATGTTTTATAGATCAACATGCTTATTTATAGCTCTCAATTAATTGTGTAGGCATAAAAGAGCAGGTGACTTTAACTAAAGATATGAACAAAATTAACTGGGAGCAAAATGCAAACTTGCTTGCATGACCTTTAACCAGGAAGTCAGGGTTTCATTCCCGATTAGGGGTGAGTACTGAAACCTATCCTTAAAATCTACAATCAGCCCAGTTTTATATTTTAACTGGTATAAACCGCTTCAGTGGCCGCATGGTCTAACACGTCACTCTCGCATTAGACTAGACTGCCGATGACAGGGAGATCAAAGTTTGAATCTCAATCGGGTGTACTGAGGGTGGTTTTACCAAAATGGTTTTCCACACTCCCTCCAAGCAAATACGTGTGCATTTTATTTAAATGACCTTCCTAATCCCCAAAAAAATTAGCATAAATAGTACATAAGAGTATAACCATGACAGGTTGTAAAACGCGATGCTAAAATAAAAGTATAAGTCATTAATATCTAATTATTCTTTTTAGCATCGCGTCTAACTACCCGTCTGTGCTGTACACATATTTATTATGAAAATAAGTCGGGGACAAAGAAGGTCAAATTTAGAGAAAGTGTATCCACATTTGCAATTAGGGAGTGTGATAAGCCATTTAAGAAAAAAATACCCTCAGTACACTCAACCGGCATTCGAACGCCAACCTTCCCATCATCGGCAGTCCAATCCACTGCAAAAATGACACCCTTAGACCATCTGTAGCGAGGTAGTTCCCAAAGAATTCCAGTTAAAAATATATAAACAATGAAGATAAAAAAACATGTGCCCTCTTCATAATTTGGTGATGATTAAATCACCTCTAAATAACAAATTTGCAATTATTATTATCATGGTTGATCAAGAGATTATTAAAATGCAAAACATTTACAACTTAAGGTGATTGGCCCTTTTCATTTGGCATGGAAATGCAGAGCCATGGGAACAAACGGTTATCTTCAAGAATTTTTATTGTTTTGCAATTTTCTTTTTGGAAACGGTTTGTTCAAGAATAGAAGCATGTTGATTGAGTTATACTTTTTATATACACACCTCCTCTATAATTTTCAATAGAAAACTGCTGGCTGTATAACAAAAAATAAGAAAATGTAACACCTAATAAACATTGATACATTATTTTAGAAGAGGTGTTGAAAATATTACTATAAAATTTCACTCGTTCTCAAGAAAACTGATTTTCAAATGTATGTTTTTTGTGCAAGACCTGTCTGGTAGCTGGCGCCATCTACTGTTTCCGTGATCCATATGTTCTTGTTGGTGCTAAAGGATACTTTGGTCGGTTGTGAAGCCACGCCACGCCTTTCACCCTCCCGCCCACAACTCCACAAAATAGGTTTTAGACTTGCACTCGACAGGGTTAAGGGCCTTAAGAGTTTTAATCACAATTTTTCTATTCACTCGCAGTTTATTTGCATAGATTCTTTTTTGTAATGTAATGATGTTATAGTATGAAAAATTTAGAATGTAATGTTAAATTTTTAAGTGCCTCACATAAAAATAAACTTGATAAAAATGAAATTACTCATCTAACCATATTTCGTTACTTCAAATATTTTCTAAAGTTCATACTCATAGGAACCAATTACTCCTGATTAACAAAATTGATGTATTGCCATATAACACTACATTTAAAATATGTTATCATAAATGTAAAAAGGTATAGAAAAGAGGAAATGGTAATGAATAAAAACTTAACAAATTCAATATGGCTTTTACAATGAAAATATGTTTTTTATTTATTTATTAGCGCTGCGTTTATTACTCATTCGGGTTATAAACATATCTACTAATTACGATAATGAGTTAAGGATGTGTTAGGTTGAATTCAGAAGAAGTATACACACATTTATCTGGAGGGAGATTTGAAAACCATCTAGTGAGAAAAATACCATACTCAGTGCATCTGACCCCCGATATCGCCATCACAGGAAATAAACTCTATGGTGAAAGTTATGCCTTAGACCATTCGACTATTGACGTGGGCAATGAAAAGATAAACACAGTTCACACTTTACAATGCTGCCACTGGACATAAGAGGTAATGGCTGCCTCTTGAAAAAAATTGATTATCACCATATAAAATCCCTCAACTTAGTGTGAATTATGTTCCTCTTTTTATAGCGAAATCTGTATTGTGGTCTTTCTTTTATTTGTTCTTATCCGTCTTTCCTAAACCTTCTTTCGTTACTTACTTACTATATGGCATAAGGAAATACTAAAATGACCCAGACCCAGGCTGGAAACAGTTGATGATGATATTTTAGTTTAATTTCTAAAGTTTATACAGAGCTATTTTTTTAAAACAAAAATGTAAGTGAAATGATAGCCTTATGGCCTATAAAAATTACCAAACAAATGTGCATTACTAATACTCAAAAATGTCCTATGATTCTTTACCAATTTCCTTCCTCTCCCTTTTGTGTTTTTTGGATTCCTATTTTAAGAAGTTGTGTTGCACTTTGCACATTTCACACTTCCTCTTGATGAGTTCCGAAAGAATGAAACCTAGATCAAGGGATTTAACGGTAATGATCAATTTTCTTCAATAGGCAGCCATTATCTCTTTGTCCAGTGGCAGCAGTGTAAAGTGTGAAGCTGTGTCATTGTAATAATAGCAGATGCTCAAAGCACGCTTAGTGTCAAACAATGACATTATGTCCACTACCATATTAAATACAATTTTGAAACTTTTTAGTCTAAGCCCTT
Source organism: Timema bartmani (assembly GCA_902151455.1). Lineage (NCBI taxonomy): Eukaryota > Metazoa > Arthropoda > Insecta > Phasmatodea > Timematidae > Timema > Timema bartmani. The sequence goes on from CABFWB010007612.1 coordinate 4,825, forward strand.
TAGGACCTGACAAGTACCAGAGCACAGAATTTGATTCCTAAGAACCCCCTTGCCTATCCCCTAGGCTCGCAATACCCCTTTTCATGCTTGTTGCTATGTCACACAAGGTAGAATAAATCTTAAAACCGGAAATAATACACCCGCCTTCACAACTCTTGGACTCTTAGTAGACATTAAGGGCTAAAATACAGCAAGAATACATGACAAAACAAGAATGAATAACCAAAACACTTGATTGTTGTTGTAAACAACTTTGTGCTGTCCTGGTGGCTACCCATCAAACTAATTGCGACAAATTGAAAATGTGCCAGACCACGGGAGTTGATGGACCACCGAATGCCAGGTTGTACACCACAGATCTGATTAACAAAGACTGTGTTACCTGCTTTTAATTATAGTTGAAATAAGGTACAGGAAAGGTGGATAGAAACATATAAATGGGGATGACATAATATGGATTTTACAATAAAAAGAAGAATACAGTTCACACTTTACACTGCTGCCACTGAACAAAGAGATAATGGCTGCCTCTTGAAGAAAATTGATCGTCACAGTCTAATCCCCCGACCTAGGTTTCATTCTATCGGAACTTAACAGGGAGGAGTGTGAAATGTGCAACGCAACTTCCTAAACTAAAAGAGGAAACCAGAAAACACAAAAAAGAAAAAATTGAAATTTTTAAAGAATGATAGGACACTTAGATAGTAACATATAAAGAAATAGCATAAACGACAGATACAAATATGATACAATTATCTCATAAATCGAAAAGAGGTTTTCCTTAGAGAGATATATTACCTGCTTTTAAAATAGTGTTTCTTTTAGACATTCAAGTTACTGCCCAATCCCCCGACCTAGGTTTCATTCTATCGGAACTCAACAGGGAGGAATGTGATACGCGCAACGCAACTTCCTAAACTAAAAGAGGAAACCAGAAAACACAAAAAAGAAACAATTGAAATTTTTAAAGAATGATAGGACACTTAGATAGTAACATATAAAGAAATAGCATAAAGGACAGATACAAATATAATACAATTACCTCATAAATCGAAAAGAGGTTTTCCTTAGAGAGATATATTACCTGCTTTTAAAATAGTGTTTCTTTTAGACATTCAAGTTAATACAGGTTGGCTACAAAACTTTTATAATAAAATTTCCTAACTTTTCCAGGTTTTCCAGACAACATTTAAAATAATTGCCACTTACACTCTTACAGTTTTTCTTTGTGAATGGCAATTTTTAAATGTATTACATTGAATACATATTTTTTAAAACCATCTTAAGAATTCTTTATTCAGTATTTTATTTTTTAGGTTTTATTTGTTGCCGTAAATCTGTTATGAAATAAACCTTGTAGAATAATTTCATGTTAGCATAATAACTGTATCCAGACAATGCATTTTGTTAGCAATGAGAAACAAAATCTTTCACTTTTGTTTAAATTTGTAGGTGCAAAATTAGTCGAGTATTTAAATTCCCTGACATTTCCTTGATTTTTTCAGGTTTTAAGTATCTGTAGCCACCATGTAATAATTACAAGGTTTTACAAGAGGTGAATACTTTCTAGATATTAAGGGGGTGACAAGGTCGTTCTTTAAAATGTGAAACAAAGTCAATGATTCTTGATTCACATAATACTAAGCTTTGTATGTTATATTTTCTTTGCATCATCGGTGATTGTGTTCATGGTGTTACAATTTGGCAGGTACGTTTCTTTTGTACAAAATAATGTTGACTGCAGATCTCATAGCGTGACAAATATACGAACCAATTTTAATAGCTTTAGAAACAGTTATATACCCTCCTTCTCACCAAAATCCCTCTATAATGAAAGTGAAAGGGAGTTCTACTTTTCTTCATTTTTAATTATTATTATTGAAAAATTAAAACAAAATGAACAGTGTGAACATGTACAAGAAATAATGAATTAGTTTTTCTTTTAATGTAAAGAATTATTTAAATTCAATGTTACACTGCGATCTCTTGCAACCTTGTATTGGATTTAATCCTCAAGAAATGTTTTCCAGTTTAGACTCATGTTGACATCTGGACACACCAGACCGCATTTAATGAAATTTGTTTGTTGACGCACTTATCTATGCTTCTTTTTATTTAATATATTTTCTAACTCGTGCGATAACTGCACAAATATTTTACAAACCACAGCTCACTTTTATTTTAAACGGCTTCATTTCTATAAATGAAACATTAGTTGATCAGTCTCATCATTATCAATGATACATGTGAACAAATTCCTTTCATTTTAATTTCCATGGAAAATGAATCATTGGAAATGACACATCAGAACTCGTCTTTAGATACTGTTGTTACCTGTTCAAACTTATGTCTTGACTCTTGGTAGATGGCTAGAATGTTGTAGTAATATTATATTTAATTATTGAATTATTAAATTATCAATTATTTATTATTATTGTTTATATAAAAATGATTTTTTTACATTATACATAAAATAGAAAAAGTAACCATTATAATTATGTTGGATTATAAAATTATTGGTTTATTTTTTCATTATTTTTATTAATGTTCATGTTTTACAACATCAATATTGGGCCTCGCTCATTGTTAAACAGAATACCATTTCTGTAATAAAGTTTCAAAACTTATATTTTGTCAAAAATAGAAAAAACATTATATACAAAAGTCCAACCAGAATTCTTATATCTCTTTGATAAAAACAAATCCGTTCACAAATTTGATATTACACGTTAAAAAAACAATAATTGGTGATGAAGTAGTTTGTTTCCTTGATGTATGTTATTTACAAAAAAAATGATACAATTTTAAAAAATACTGATAAAAATTCTATCACAGAAAGGGCAAGTTAAAATGATTTCCAACTGATCCACCATTGCTACACAAAGAAAATTTCCTTTTAAAAGCTCAGTTGTCGTTTCTGATGACAAATAATATGGGTGTGCAACAAGGCCGTAGCCAGGGGGAGGTTTTGGGGGTTCAAACCCCCCCCCCCCCTGAAATTTTATGAACAAAATATATATGGCTTTATTTATGGTTCAAACAATATCAAAATTAAAATACAAGTACAATTTAGAAGGCTTTGCTACCATAAAAAGCACTTCAGAGAGCTTCTAGAGGTGTTTAATATTAGGAAATTTTCCTTGCCTTCGGCAGATAAGGGGTTATGTTGCCAGAAAACACTTCAGATAGCTTCTAGAACTCTTTATCATTTAAACTTTTTTCTAGCTTCCAGCAATTGGGGGATGTGCCCACCAAACCCCCCCTGAAATTATTGGCTGGCTACGGCCTTGGTGTGCAAGTAGGGATTTTTCACTTCGTGTCAAGTTAGAATAAAATTTGAATGAAAGCATAACAGTCTTATTCGAGTTCAAATAATATCGAGTAATACTAATAATATTTCAAGTTGAATTTCTGTAAAAAAAAACCATGTGTAAAACATAAAAACAAATATCAAGTTTTAAGAATGAACATTGTTTTGTGAAAAAAAAAGTTATCACACAAATTAATATTTTCAACTAAAGCTATAAAAAAAATGTAATCAAGCGGAACTATTTAAGGCCTCTATTCGTTATTAATTAATCTCTTCAAATTATAATCAAATAAATTAACCTCAAATCTTTTTAGATAAAATTAAAACTCCAAATACTCAAATTCTTTGAGTTTTGGAAAGTATTTTTAGTTGACTCTAAATGATGACACAAACTTGAGCTTGCACACCTCAGATACTATAAAGATTTACGTTTTTATCGCTTGTTTAAAAAACACACTAATTGTTTGTAATTGTTTTTAAATTACAACCTGAACACAGGAATTGAACCAGCCCTTCGACTACTGCTGACGAGAACACTACTGGGATTGTTTTTGAGTACCAAAAATACCAAGAGGGCGCCAAAGTCGCTCTACTGACAATGACAGTTACTAGTCTCTCTCCTGATGCACAATGCCAGCACCACACCTCGACACGCCAAAAGAACAACAACACACCTGACTTAATTACAGCGCACCAGCGTACCTTAAGAGATCAATTGTGTCCACATAAATGGCCACACTAATAAAACTAGATAATTACCACACTGTACCGTCTTGCTATCCTTTTAAACACATCATATGAGAGTGGGGTACCCAGGCCTGTCCCCCACAAAGCCATCTTCAGCTTCTAACACATACTCACCTTGCTCAACTAGTAGGGAAAGCTTGGCACCCAAGATACTAGCAAGTAAGAGGTTTTGGCACCCAAGTGTGCAACTGACTAGTCACCTATCAGTCACCGACCCACTACTGGTGCGTGGCCAGATGGGCCCTCATGCTGCTGTACTGCACAAACTCCACCCCACACTTCTTGCACACAAAGGTCTTAGTGCAGCTCTGAGACTTGACATGAGTGTTCAGATTACTCTTGGTGGCAAACTCCTGCTTGCACAGCCCACAGTGGTACGGCTTGTAGCCTGTGTGGCCACGCAGGTGGATCTTGAGGTTGCTGCTGGAGGCAAACTGTTTGCCGCAAACCAGACATTTAAACTTCTTCTCTCCCGTATGAACCAGGAGGTGGCATTTGTAATTACCTCGACCTAAAACAGTTATCACGTTAAGTCTTAAACATCAACTAATTTAATTTCTTAACCCTTTCAGCACTATGCCTGTAATGGATTTGTGTGTGAATAATTACAGGGCTATTTCATCATTTTTGCATAGCCGTATGAGAAAAATGCCATAATCTAATTATTAATGAAGCAATTTTTCCATCAGTTTTATCTGTCCTCTAATAGAGGGGAATTGTCATGTTTTAGTCAAATAATATTCTCCTACCCTATCTATTGGTAATAAAGTAAAGCGGCAAAATAACTAATAATGGTTCCAATTAAAAATTACCCTATTCTGAATATCACTGTTTTGTTAAATACCAGAATTTACATTTACTGGGATATGAGAGCAAAGATTTGAGGTATCGAAGATTGTAATATTAAGATCGATTTTATATTATTTTGATACTAGTAAGAATAAGAGGAGACTTCTGTGTTTTGAAATAAATTGCCAAAGCAAAACAAATATAAATAATTAAATTGGAGATGGCTCGTAACCTATACATCTCAAATATGAATTCTCTTTCTGGTCTTGGATTGTAAGTCGAGTCCTCAAATCTTTAAAAATGTACAATTTTAGTTAAAGTGAAAACATTTGAGATTCAATTTTAAAAAAGGTGTCCAAGGGTTGGTCCCACTGACAAATGATATTTTGTTTGCCATTTCTATTACGTTATAAACAACAAAGAGATAACTTTTTTAGCAAATGTATTATATTAATTGAAACAATTTTCTTCTTCTAGGTGATTTTTAACCTCCCAACTACACGAGTGTATATAATTCCTCTAACCAATCTTAAAATGGTTATATCTAATCAAAGGGGTAAGGGGCTAGTTTCATAGTTAAACTGACCCAAGGTCTTCATAACTGTAGCATAAATACTTTTTTAAGATTTTTCCAAAGATTCTAGCATCCCATCTCTAAAATAAACTTGAGTTTAAGGTACCAATAACCCAATATGTGTTAGGTTTTTGTTAAATTATAATCTTAAAGACACTATAAGGCTCATTATAATTTCAAATTGAATTTAAAGTGAACTCAGAAGCAGTTGTACCTCACTTTCTGTTTTCACAAGAGCTGTGGACTAATAAACATAGACTAGGACTACACTGGGTTTCAAACCAACAAACTATCTCAATAAATGTTTGAGCCATGTGTGATTACTTTAGAATTACTGAATTAAATTTAGGAGTACTATCTAGGCTTAGGATTTTAATTTAATAAATATGGCTTGGGTTTTTTTTTGGTTACATCTTAGTACAGCTTGAGTTATACATATACATTAATTATGCTAATCGAATAGGGATAAGAAAGGTTAGATTTTAAGAAAATGTATCAGCAATTGTGTTGAAGAAGATCATTTCAGACAAAACACCTGTCGTTGCATCCGGCACGAGATTCGAACCAGGATCTCCCCGACACTGGCAGTCCAGTCAATCATCAATAATTTAACTATAATGGTTTTGGGATTAAACTTTATAACTATAAGAATACAAATATGTGACACCTTAGCTCAATCAGTAGCGTGACTGCCTATTGATCTAATTGTCCCAGTTTCGATTCCCAGCATGGCCGAAAAATTTAACATTGGCAAAATTATGTGTTTACCTTCTTTTTTTCCCCCCCTTATACATTGGTCCTGACATCTTATTTTACTATAAATTAGGACTTTTTCTGCTCTGTTCCTATTACAATATCCCTTCTATATAGTTAATCTAAAAATTGTATACATAAACTTTCTGGAATATAAACATACTACTACTAAAACTACGTGTCCTGTTATTGATCATTAACAATTTACCTCGACCCGTTTTATGTTAGCTCTGTCTACTGTATATCAATACCATTATTTAATTTATGATAACTTATAACTATACTTGTCCCTCTTTCCCTATTGAAGTTATTTTGGCTATATACATTTTTCCTTTTGATATGCCTGCTTTGGACTTAAATCTAACTTAACCTAACTTATACCTAGTGCCATCGTCTACATAATCAGTTTATATCTTTTCCTTGTAGGGAGTCCCATTTTCTTTTTCTTCTCTGGTCACTTCCTACCGTGGCTAGTTGACATCCCTGGAGTGCTCGATAGCTCCAGCCCAGCATCACGCTTGTTTCCAAGCGAGCAGGGCTCTTCGAGCAAGGAACAACTTCCGACGTCTCATCGGTATCCACTTACTTTCCTTCTCCCCTAGCCGGTATTCCAGGCGTCCCTGGTTCATCATCGATATTCATCACTGGTATCCCTGAGACGCCTTTCCTCGGCTAGAGCTCTAGATATATCCAGAGTCCATCACAATCTAGTCTACCCTCCCTTTCATTACACTTTCTGTGTTTTGTTTCACCAGTTTGGTATCGACTCGTAAAATTCTGATGTTGCTTCTTTGTCTCCATTGTCTTCACTAGTCACTTCTTCCTCAGTTGTTTCTTCCTGTCTGTTTTGTCTCAAGACTTGGTCCTGTCTTTGTCTTCTTCTTTCTTATAGTTCGTCCATATGACTGTCCCTTTCTGCTTTCGATACCCTGTCTGCTAGCTCATCGAGGTTGCTCCACCGGTCCACATCCCTCAATATATGGTATATGGCATTGGCCTGTATAGGCATTAGTAGTTCCGCTCTTTCCCTTTCTGTAAATATACATTCCAAGGTCAAGTGTTCCGATGTCGCCACACCTCCGCAACAGCAAAGACTGGTTTCACTCAAGTTCATTCTAAAGAGGGATGCTCGATATGGGCCATGCCCTGTGATATAGTGGACAGGTCCCTGGAAAGGTTGAAGATGCTTCATTCTCAGTCTTTCTTGTACATTCGGAAATAACTAGAATGTCCTTCTACCTGTGGTACTCTCTTCCCAATCTGCCACTCCCACAGGAAGGTCTCTCTTATATCCTCCTTAGTACTTACATCGTTAGTTGTTAATTCTATTACTTTGTCTAACTTCCCTTTTTGAAGCCAATATCCAGCGGCCCTCTTTCGTACCTCTAAGTCTAGGGGCAAGACACCTAGGGTGACACACAACACGTTTGTTGGTACAGTTTTGTAGGCCTCGGAAAGTCTCATGAGAATTTTCCTTTGAAGGCCTCCGAGTTTCCTTTTAGCTCTGTCCCCTCTCAGTTGTTGTGCCCACACTCCTGCTCCATACCCCACTATAGACACAAGCAACGCCTGATGGTATAGTCTAATCAGTTTTAAGGGCAGATGGAACTTACGCTTCCCTATACTGACTATCCCATTCATAACCCGCAAGGCTCTCCTGCATACGTTGTCCATGTGAGCTAGGAAGCTACGCTTCTTGTCAATCATCACCCCCAGGTATCTAACCATTTTCCTCCTTCTAATAGTTTATTCTGCTATCTTAACTATAGGATCTCTCTTAAGCACTCCCCTGAGCAGCATGTAGGCTGTCTTTGCCGGCGCCATGCTGAGTCCTACTTTCCTACACAATTTATCCAAGCCACTCAGTACCTTATTACTTTTTTCTTCCAGGTTCCTCCTCGAACTTGCCTCCACCACTATCAGCAACTCGTCAGCAAAAGCAACCACCCCCACCACCTCAGGGAGTGCTTCAATCTCTAGCAACCCAGGCTCGAGACCAACGTACCAAAATATCAGACTACAAACCGATCCTTGTGGGCATCCTTTTGTTAACTTTTTGCTTATTGTTATTTCTGGGCATCTCAGGTTTGCATATCTGTCCTTAAAGTCCTTAAAGCTTCTGTAGAGACTCCCCAGACAGGGTTAGTTCTCTTAATCTCTAGAATAAGGCTGGCCACCAAAGATTATCAAATGCACCTGAGATGTCCACAAATATCCCTATCAGATATCTTGCCCTAGATTTTTCTACCAGGCTAAGAGCAGCACTGATTGCATCCTTTGTAGACCTGCCCTCCCTAAAGCCATACTGTTGAGGGTGCATTCCTACCTTCTCTCTATGTTTTTGCAGTCTCTTACATAGAATTTTCTCTTGCAGTTTTGCACAAACATCCATCAAACATATTGGTCTGTACAACTTTGGGAGTTGCGTGTCTTTGTCCTTCCCTTTACTCAGAATTACCACTTCGCTCCGCTTCCACACATTTGGGATTCTACCCTGAGCCAAGCACTCATTCATGAGCTGGGCCATAAAGGGTGTTATCTGTTCACTGATTTCCTGAATCACCTCTACCTTGATTCCACCAGGTCTAGGTGCCTTCCTTTTTTTCATTCCTGCTATTATCCTTTTAATCTCGTCCTGTGTTACTGGTTTCACTATCATGTTTTCATTATTATATGCCATTTTCATATCCTGCCTAACTCTTTCATTCTCCTCATTCCCTCTAGATTATCATCAGGGAGCAACACATCCATTAGTAGCCTAGCCGACTCCTCCCAGCAGGTAGTCATTCCTCCTTCTGGTTTCTTGAGTGTTGAAATGACAGCTAATTTTCCCTGCTGCAATCTGAAAGGGTACACCCTCAATTCTTCTTGAACAAATCTTTCCCAACTATCATTTTTAACAATCTTCATTGTATTTTCGAATTCTTCCTTCCTTTCCAGAATATATTCAATAGTAGGAGTCTTCCTGCTGGTTCTAGGCATCTTTTGTATTTTCGTCTTGCTCTCCTTGCATACCCACATAGCTTTTGCAGCTGCTCATTCCATGGTCGATTTCCTACACATCTCGTGACTTCCATTGCTTTTAGGTTTATGTTGTCTCCCTGTGACACAGATTGCGGTAGTACCAGCTCTCTTCTTAACTTTTCCCAATCTGCTTTTTTCAGGTTGTAGATGAGTCACGTGCCTACATTTTCCCTGTTTACTTCTTTATCCAAGTTATCAAAAGTTATCAGATTATGATCGCTGGATGTCTCACAATTATGCACTTGCCAGTTCCCTATTAGTTTTCTTGCTTCCACATTTCACATTGATAAATTAATTACTGAGGACTGGATGTTGTGTTGTCCTAGTCTTAAGTTATATTATAAGACATATGAAGCTATGACAAGCCTAGCCAGCCGCTAGTGGGAAATATATGACTTGAATAAAAAACTACCACAAGCTGGAAACAGTGATGGATGTAAAGTAAAAGAATATAAATACTTCCTGTTAACACTTCCGTTTATGAAACAAAGCTTCGGTGGAAGTTATTTGTATCTAGTCTTGGGCCGCTTAGAACTTGCCAGTCCACCCCTGAGAATTTTTTAAGTAATATTTTTTAGTACAAAGCTAGCAATGGTATAAATTAAGGTAGAAATGATTAAAATAGAAAAAAGAAGGAACTATATCAGAATTTGTCTGGAGGGTATGAAGAGTTCTCAAGTGTCTCAATAGTGCACCCATGGTGAAGGAACCTACCGGTGAACTCACGGCCACACTGGTTGCACTGGTATGGCCGCTCGCCTGTGTGCATCCGGTAGTGCACCTTGAGGTTGCTGCTGGTGGCAAAGCGCACGTGGCACTGATCACACAAGTAGGGCTTCTCCTTGGTGTGCGTGCGCACATGCGTCTTGAGGTTGGACACGGTGCTGAACGGCTGCTGGCAGAACTCGCACTTGTAAGGTTTCTCACCAGAATGCGTACGCTGATGTGTGCGCAGGTTCCCACCCGCCGCGAACAGCTTCCCGCAAGTGGGACAGATGAACCGCCGAGGAGAGCGTGAATCTGCTGTTTTGCCATCGTCGTCTGACGTGTACACCACCTCGCACAGCCTGGAATCAGAACTGTTTTCGGTGGAACCACAGAGCACACTCGATGATCAACTTTCCCTCCAGCCCAACTAAGTTGAGAGAACAGCTTATTATAGAATGTTAAACAAATAAGCACGCTACTAGTGGATTTAGAACAATAAAGTTCAGTAATCAAATTATTTTACAAAAAGAAAAGTATTTGTCTGAATACAAGACAAGGTTTTTCTCCAATGTAGGGAGTCATCTTGTACACATACTCGAAAAAAATGTCCGTAAGGGTCAATGTTTGTTTGTTAGTAGTAGTACACAACAGGCGATATTATTAGCTCGGAGAGTAGTTTGATGACTCACTGCTATGGTCAAGATAGAACTACTATCAGAAACAACGAATTCAAGTTAAACTGAAATAAAGTAAAATGACTCAAAGAATATTTTGTTTCCAACATTGACAAGATTCTAATAAAATGTGATTTTTCTTAATTTAGTGAGAAACCGGTATCAGTACATCCAGCCCTACAATGTGTTAAATATTATGGGGTCACAGCAACTTCATTCCTAAATGAATGAAGTTGATGTTGATTGTCAAGTCTATTAGGCCTATGTGCTTTTTCCTACTAATATGGATAATTTTTTGGGGGTTGTCTTATAGTCCAAGTTCAGTCTAATTGTCAGGGAAACAATGGGTGGGGCCGAAACAGTTAGACGATAGCAACCTCAAAATTAATACTCTAATTGAAAAGTAAATATTCACTAGTTAAATCAAAGCAAGCTACATACAACACTTTTTCACTTTTTGAAGATAATGTCACTCAGGTGGGCTCCACTGGACATCAGATAAACCTTAGCTCGTTGTTGGACATTGAGTACGAACAGGAGGCTTCTGTAGATAGGAACCACGGAGGATAGGGGGGATAGACTTATTTGGAGCAACCTTGAAATTATTTTAATTAACTTATTGATGATAAAAAATTTAAGTATGATTTATGAACATAGCGGGTCGACAAAGGCTCGCATTCATTTGTTTCCTTACTACTTTTTTTAGCATCGTGTCTTACTACCCGTTTGGTTTGTACGCCTATGTACTAATTACGCTAATGTGTTAGGGATGAGGAAGGTTTTATTTAAAGGAATTGCACCCGTGAAAGTGGAAAACTATTAGGAAAAACCGCTCTCAGTGCAACTGATTGGTATTGAACACCAATATTCCTATCATCGGCAGTCTATTATTATTATTAATAGCACCGCATCTTACTACCCGTTCGGGTTATACGCACTTACGCTAATGTGCAATGGTAGGGTGATTGTGAGACGAAATGGAGGACCTACAGTTTAACGTGGAATCCGAACCACGGTGGAGGCCTGGCATTCCTCACATTCACAAGTTGTGATTAATACACGTCTTGTCAGAGGTGAAGGAAGGGTTTGGCAATCAGATAAATCTGTGCCGAGACCGAGGATTGAACCCCGGACCCCCAGCACAGAAGTCTGACACCTTATCCCTAGACCACCAGGTCACCCATCGGCAGTCTAGTCTATTGAGAGAGTAGCGTGTTAGACAGTGTGGCTACCGAAGCTTGTTTGATGATGTTTCTGGTATTAGTGTCCTCAGGAGAAACTAATCTTTAGTTTAATTTTTACATTTGAGATATCTATATCTCGATTACATTATAGTTTCATTTAATCATTATTTATATTATTAGCACCATGTCTTATTACTCGTTCGAGTTATACGCACTTACGCTAATGTGTAATGGTAGGGTGATTTAGAGATGAAATGGAGGACCTACATGGGATCCAAATCACGGTGGAGGCCTGACATTCCACACATTCACAAGTTGTGATTAATACATGTCTTGTCAGAGGTGAAGGAAGGGTTTGGCAAATCAGATAAATCTGTGCCAGGACCAAGGATTGAACCCTGGACCCCCAGCACAGAAGTCTGACACCCCTAGAACCGCCAGGTCACCTCCATTTAATAAGTTGAAATTATTTCAAAGAAATAATAATTGAAAATTTTCAATTTTGGAAAATTTACCGGAAAATATAAAGGGAAAATTTTCTGTCTCACATATATAGAACCGACTGATTAAATCAGCACACAACTTATAAACTAACTTAAATCTATAACAGAAAAAACATCCAGGCCCCCCCTGACTGTTAATTCATAAATGTAAAAGAGGAAACCCACATTTTACCAACTATAAATTTGCCAGCCCTACCTGGAAGCAGGAATCAAACCCGGGACCCTTAGCTCAGCAGACAGACATGCTACCAACTGAGCTAAAATTTCGGACAATTTAAATAAATTACAAAAATGATGTATCCTTGTTACTCACAGTGTTGCATCAGTTTTGGAGTCATTTGTCTTGCGGTTTTTGGCTGTACCAGCGGTTGGCTCTACTTGTAGTGTTTTCAAGTCATGAAGTTCTTTTGACTCTCCAGGTGGATGCCTTGCATGATGGGTTTCAAAGGGTGTGGCTTCTCTCAACTCCCCTCTCAATAAGGATGTCACACGAGATATTTCAAAGGATCCATCCTCCCTCAAACCTTCCCTTGACGAAGACGTCACCTGTGGTAGTTCGAAGTGTTCAGCCTCTTTAAGTCCTTCACTCAACGAAGATGCAACTTTAGGGGAAGGAGAAAGAAACTGCTCCCGTTCCTTAATATCTTCCTTAGACATGACACACGAGTTTGGTGGCCAAAATGTTGGGTTTTTTATAGCCTCATCCTTTGATCCTATCAGCGGATAGGGGGGCCAAAAATATGGTGACTTTCTAACATCTTTCCCCAAGGAACATGAACTGGATGTTTGGTAGGCCTGAAAAAAAATTTACATTTTACAGAAGAGTCTATGGTTTTTTTATATATATATATATATATAAAGGACCCTTGCATTTTTAATGAATATCAACACACAGGTTGCAATTCATTGTAATTACAGCACTGTCCATGTGGAGATCACGATTCACAGATGACTCCTGGTAGCTCCGTGGTAGAGAGTTTTGGTGCACTTAGCCAAAGGTCTTGTGTTCAATTCCTGTGTCCAGGTGTCATTTTTAAACTAAATTACTTGCTATTTTATCCATGGAAAGTAGTAAAGATGGAGTGAATTCAATATTGAACCAATCTGAATCATTTTAACTACAAACCGTGACTCTTATAAAATAGAGTAGACATGAGTGGTACAGGCCTACTACATCAATTTCTAAGTAGCTATCAAAATACATTTGTAAGAAAAAAGGCCTATAGGAAAGGTGGAGGAAAAACATATAAAAGAGAACCAACACAATATGGCTTTTACAATGAAATTAAGAACACAGTTCACACTTTACATTGCTGCCACTGGACAAAGAGGTAATGATTGCCTCTTGAAGAAAATTGATCATTACTGGCCAATCCTCCGACCCAGGTTTCACACTCCTCACTGATTAGTTCCAATAGAATGAAGCCTAGAGGTCGAGGGATTGGATGGTAGTGATCAATTTTCTTCACAGGGCAGCTATTATCTCTTTGACCAGTGGCAGCAGTGTTAGGTGCGAACTGAGTTCTTAATTTCATTGTAGAAGCCACAGTGTGTATGTTCCCTTTTATATGTTTTTTATCTTACTTTCCTGTACCTTCTTCCAAAATTATATTACAAACTACCTCAAAAGAGCGAAAAGGTGTTTCCCTTAGTGAGATATATTAAGTTGCTATCAAAAAAATTCAATTACTACCGATAAATGAATTTAGATTTATTTTTTTTTACCGTGTCTTACTACCGTTACGGGTGATACGCTAATGTTGAAATTACCTACCATATTGATATGTTGCATGAGCTCTCTAGTCAAGTTGTCCCTGGGAAGTTGTTCAACTTTCAACTGGTTTGAGCCTAACATGGTGTTGTCACCATTCAGCCTCCATCGATTGGCAGAAACTGGAAACTTCTGAACTGACTGTAAAACAACACAAAACCCATGTTTCAGTATTCTGTTGTTAACAACATAGCTAAACATCAAATTGCCAAAACTGTATTATTATAGATATAATCCACTTTTTGACGAATCTCTTTCGCTCGTTAAAGGTTTTAAATTACGACTTTACTTCAACTATCCAACAGCTACCTTGCTGATAAGGTGGAGCGACATGACATAGCCTGCTGGATTCAGTTTGTTTACAAACACACTACTAGCTACATTACTGTATTATGTTCTGTGGTTTAGGGAATTATAAACTGTTAAACTGAAACTATAAATACTTTAAATTTATGTCAGCTATGCACAACTATGACTATTGTAACATAGTACCAAGAGCCACCAAAAAGTGAAAAAAAAATGGCAATAATTCTGTTTATGACAAAATTAGCTTTATGACAACACTCTAGAAGCCAATATGTCTCAAAAGTTGGGTAGGCCTGTCTGCAACATTACCAGTAATTCTACTTAAAACTGAAGAATATGTTCAAAACATCCATTATTTTCATTTAGGTTTATCTATTTGACATCACATAGAACATTATACATCCTTCACTGAAGGGTGTATCATTATCATAAACTGTTTCCGGCCTGTAGCCGAGTCAGTTTTGTAAAATACCTTCATCTTCCTCTATTCTTCCTCCTTTAAAATGCTGCTATTCTTGTTCTCTCCTTGCACACTTTCTGTTATCTGCTCCTCCATATCCTTCTTGGCCTCCCTTGCGGTCTTTTCCCTACATACTTCACTCTCCTCATTTTCTTTGATCTCTCCTTCTCCATTCTCATAGCATGACCATACCATCTCAGTCTTGCTTCCTCTACTATCTCATGTACTCCCTATACTCTCACTCTTTCCCAGATAACTTCATTCCTAATCCTGTTTCTCCTTGTAACAACTAACATGCTCCTCACAAACTTAATTCTTATGGCCTTCACTTTCCTAGTCTCTCTCTTACATTCAATGTCCATGTTTATAATGCATGTGTGACAATGGATACAAAGTACGGGTGTGTGGAAGTATTAATCAATTTTATCATATATATATATATAAAATCTGGTAAGCTAGAGGTGATAGCATCATTTTTCCAAGAGATGGTTTCCAAGAAGTTTAAAAGCATTTTTTTTTAAATAACCCCTGTAAGGAACTTTGACAGTACCTACTACCGATCAAATAAGTGATTTACATAGTTAATTTGATGATAATGATTACGTATGTCAGTATATTTATGGTGTAATTTTAATGTCTTATAATTATTGGGGGGAAAATATGACTCACACAAAAATGACAGCAATGGTTAAAAATCCTCATTCAAACAAACAAATTATTTGACAAACACTATCAGTTCTCAAATGAGTAATATGTTAAATAATTACTTTGATTTGTTATGTATTTCTATAAAGTATTTTAAAAAATAATGTATTACCTTTGGATACAAAATTTTCTTTCTAATGGATTGTCATTTAAATATAAGTTAAAGAGAATAGCGCCATATTAAAGAACAGATGTTTACTAATTACACCCCGGATAGTCAAATAAGAAGGATAGTAACTCATTGTTTAAAAAATCTCTTTTCCAGATTTTCTTTTTACTAAACATATAGATAGATTTTATTGATAGCCTCACTCAAAATATTACGTAACAATAGAAAATAAAAGATTCCTTCCCAAATCTCAACTACAATTTAGACGTATTTTTAATAGTAGAAGTACATAAAAATTACTAAATAAAAATAATATATTTGTAAAAAGGCAAAGCCAGTAAGAGTTAATGGAAGAATTAAAGTTAATTATTTTGTTACTATTCCAGGCAAAGTTTTTGTGAGAGTTTTATTTGAGAGGGTGTGTGAAAAACTGCGGACAAGATTTGGGGTGTGCAATGTGGTTTCATGTCAGGTTGGGTTTTCATGGACCAGATATTTGAATTGCAACAAGGGATTTTTTAATTTTTTTTTTTTTTCTGATTTGTTTGGCTCGATATCTGAACCATTTTTTAATCCGAGCCGTTCTATGCTACTTTTGATGTATCCTTTTTTTTACAATGTATCTTTTTCTTATTTAAAGTATTATTACAAATAGGTTAAGCACTTAAATACTTCCTTATCCTAATTCTCTATATTAACCTTCCTACCCTATACTAAATTAACTAAATCTTATTACTAAGTAGATGTTCATCACCAGGATCTCTACACTAAGTGTTTTATCCTCCACAGGATGCAACATATATAAATGGATCTTGCGTCGGCTAAAGAAAAGCTTACCATTCATAAGCTCGGCCACTACTACAAGAATTACAAGTTTTCTTCGTTCCCTCCTCTCCATCTTTCCGGTTGTCAGGCTGCCAACCTCTGCCAGTTGACACCCGATTTCTTTTCCTTCTTTTTCTTCTTCTTATTATCAAATACCACACCTTTCCCCTTAAAAAGAATGACCTTCTAACAATTTACAGCATTGTTCACAGTGTCACTTAAATTACCTAATATAATTTACAAACTCTTCCCTATCTCATTTTCAGTTCTAGGGAAGAGAGGGGTGGTTGGATCATTACAGATCCAGCTTCCTCGGGTGCTCCCTTACTCGAGGAGTTCGCCTCAGAACCAGAGGGGTGCATAACCGAGGCGATTCCGAGGCATTGGGGAAACTAAGGGGTGGTTTCTCTGTAGACAGATCATTTGTTTACCTTGGAGAAACTTCTTGTTGTAAATTATCTTCTACCACCCGTCCCACTTTCTAACATTGAATTCCGCAAGTGATCCGCATGCACAAACCTCACCATAGTTCCCACCTAAGCTAAATAGGTAACAGGACTTATAATCCTTATTAGTTTCCCTGGCATCCATGTTTCAGTTTCTCCTCGAACCGTTTTAACCAAAACTACTTGATCTTCTTCAAATGTACGAGGTGATCCCGCCTTTCGGTTCCAATTTATTTCCACTTTTGCTTTCTTTTCAGCGACTACTACCGCCAGATGAGGTTTCAACATTGACAACCGAGTTCTCGGTCTGAATCCAAGAAATAACTCAGCCGGGGTCTTACCCGTAATTGTGTGAGGGGTATTCCTATAGGCAAAAAGGAAATTATCCACCCTATGCTGGAGAGTTCTTTTCCTCCCTTCCTGACGATCCTGCTTCAAGGCTCGTAAAAGCACCTTTTTCACTATCTTCGCCGAGCTTTCTGCCTGTCCATTAGATGCTGGATGATAAGGTGGTGATACCATGTATTTCCTCGCAGAAAATCTTCCATCTCTTCTGACACCAACTGTGGACCTCCATCAGACACTAGCTTCTCCAGCATACCATAGGCTGCAAAACATATCCTTAGTTTTGCTATTGTTTGTGATGTTGTCGTAGTAGACATGGGGAACACCTCTGTCCATTTCGAATGAGCATCAACCAACACTAAGTATTCTGTACCCTCCAGTTTTGCGAAATCAACACGAACTCTCTGCCATCTTCTTAATGGCCAGCTCCATTGTTGTAACGGTATTCTCGGAGCAGCATCTCGAGTCTCCTGACAAATTGAACATTTCTTGCACATTTATTTAATCTGTGGGTCAATTCCTGGCCACCACACATACCCTCGGGACAGCGCATTCATCTTAAATAGTACGGGGTGTTCTTCGTGTAACATTGACAAAATGACCTGATGGTACGCCTCTAGGACCACCACTCGATTCCCCCAGAGGAGACACCTATCTTCATTGGGGATCTCGTGTCGCTTCTGAAAAAAGGCATCCATTCCGGTTCCACCTTGAGTGGCCAACCATGCAGTGTCCAGTCTACAATTTTACTAAGACATAAATCCTTCCTAGTTTCTTTCCCAATTTTCTCACTAGATATTGGTAGCTCCTCTAAAGGTGCAAAAGTAAAGTTAACATCTTCCTATCACTGGCCGGCAATCGTGACAACACATCCGCTTCAACGATCTCAGATCCTTTTCTATACTCCAGCTCATAAACATATAAGGACAGTAAAAGCGCTCACAATTGTATACGAACTGCTGCCATCTCTGGAATACCTTTCTTGGGGGACAACAAATACAACAATGGTTTATGGTCAGTAAACAGGCTAAATTTACGACCAAAAACACAATTGAGGAATTTTTTTACTCCAAAAATCAATGCTAAAGCTTCCTTCTCTATTTGCGGATAGTTCTTTTCGGCTTTTGATAATGTCTTGGATTAAAAATATACAGGTCGAGTGGAACCATCTGGGAACACATGACTCATCACACTCCCAAGAGCCTTACTGGAAGCATCGCACGTTATCTTAATGGGCAAAGAAGAGTCAAATGGCACCACTGTGTCACTTTATACTAGTAACCTTTTACTTTTCTCAAACACTTGTCGCTCTTCTCGATCCCATTTCCACTTCCTGCCAGACTCCAATAATTTATACAAAGGACTCAACTCTGTTGCTAAGTTGGGTAAGAAGTTTCCAAAAAAATGCAAAAATCCTAGGAATGCTCTCAGCTGTGTCACATCTTCTGGCGCTGCTGCCCCTAATATGTCCTTCGCCCTTTCCTTGGTTGGAT